>PISX010009022.1:0-71194 GCA_004024625.1 Mellivora capensis
CTTCTATTGTTTTGATGTTTAATTAGTAAAAAGCCAAGTGTTAGTGAGAATTTTGTCTGCAATCACATAGCCATAACGCTACTTAGAAGAGAATTTGAGCTTTGAAAGAGATGAGATTCACAATAAATAGAACTTCCTCTGCAAGTTTAATTTCTGACTGTAACATCCCAAAAGAATAAGAGAAAAAGTGAATAACCACTAACAGCAATTTTTTGTTCTTAAATAGTATTCTTAATGGAATGAATTAATTTAGGAAGACTGTTTATACAATTTTCACATGCTATTTAGTCAGAAAAAAAAATGCTGGACGTAGTGAACATTCAAATTTCTACTTTGATTCAGGATGTAGGCCCTAACTCAGATATGAAGTTCTTCCATTAGTCATTTCCCTCTCTCAAAGATGTGGGCAATATTTTGGAAATTAGCTAACAAAATTTGGGGGGAAATGTATGATTCATACACAAATTTTCTTAAATCATAGTTTTCTTACATACTTTAAAATGAAGAAAACAGTATCAGCTTAATAATCCCATTTTGTTTTCATGCTACATTAAGTTAATGGAAGAGATAGTAGAAAAAAAATCAACTTTAGATAAGGTTGTTTTTCCTAAGTGTTAGCAGAAGAGACCAATATAATAAGAGAATAACACAACATTCTTTCAGATGCTTTTGAAATGTGTGCCAGCTACTCACTTTAAAATATAGGGGGGAAATGTGTTACTTTTTTAGACATTCTATTTTTAAGACTTAAGAAGTTTTATTTCTTAGATGCTATAGATATGCCTACATTCTGGATAGGACTGTGATTTGTCATAACGTCATAGAAAGCCAAAATGAATAATTCAAATTCAAAATTAGAAAATTACATAATAGTTGTAAGTCTAACAAAATGTGTAGAGGACTTGAAAACTACAATGCTGATAAAAGAAATCAAGTAAGCTCTAAGTAAATGGAGAGACATATCTGTTTGCAGATTGAAAAACTCAACATAGTAAAGATGTCAATTCTCTCCAAATTACAAGTTTAATGTAATTCTTAACAAAATCACAAGATGTTTTGTATATATAAGCAAATTATTCTAAAATTTATATGGAAATGTCAAAAAACTGGAATACCTAAATAATTTTGAAAAAGCAGAATAAAGGGAGAAGTATCTGACTACTCAATTTCAAGGCATTATATAACTGTGATAATTAAATTGTGTGGTACTGGTAGAGAATTGACACCTAGATCAATGTAGTAATGCAGAGAACCTAAAAAAAGATCCTCAAAAATATGCCCACTGATTTTTGACAAATGTTCGAAAGCAATTTAATAGAGGAAAGATAGTCTTTCAACAGATGGTGCTGGAGTAATTGGACATCCATAGGCCAATAAGTGAATCTTGACCTTAATCTCATGTTTCATATAAAATTAACTCAAAATTGGTGATGAATTAAACTAAATGAAAACTATAAGACTTTTAGGAAAAACTTTGGAGAAACTCTTCTGGATCTAGGTCTAGGCAAAAGATTATTGTTGTTGTTGTTGCTGTTACTATTATTATTGAAGTATAGTTGATGAATGATGTTATATAATGTATGTATATACAATGTCAGGTGTACAACATAGTGATTGGACAACTCTACATAAAAAGATTTTTTAAACTTAACAGGAAAAGCATGATCCATATGAAGAAAAATTGATAAACTTGTCATTACTAAAATTTAAAATTTTGCTCTGAGAAAGACTCTGTTAAGAAGGTGAAGAGAGAACATAGTAAAAAAAAAAACAAACAAAACAAAACTGCAAACCATGTATCTGACAAAGGACTAGTATCTGAAATACGTGACCTCTCAAATCTCAGCAATGAAAAAAGAAATAATCAAACTGGAAAATAGGCAAAAGACATTCTGAAGAAACACTTCAGCAAAAAGGATATACAGATGGCAAATGAATACATAAAAAGATATTCAACATCATTAGCCATCAAGGAAATGTAAATTAAAACCTCAATGAGATATTACTACACACCTATAGGAATGGCTAAAATAAAAAATAGTGGAACACCAAAGGCTGACAGGATTGCAGAAAAACTGGATTGTTCATACATTGATGATGGGATGTAGAATGATAAAGCCACTCTGGAAACCATTTGGCAGTTGTTTACAGATTTTGTATGTACTGTCATATGATCTAGCAATTGTCATCCTGGATTTCTATCTTAGAAAAGTAAAAAGTTATGCTCACACAAAAACATGTACATGAATGTTCACAGCAACTTTATTCATAATAGTGAGAAACTAGAAATAATCTAGTGTCCCTCAGGAGTGACTATTTAAACAAATGTGATACATCCATACCATGGAATACTCAGCAATACCACCAATACTCAGCAATAAAAAAAGGACAAACTATTGATACATGCAACACTTTGAATGGATCTCCAGAGAATAATGTTAAGTGAAATAGACAGTAACAAATGGCTACATATGATATGACTCCATATAGATAGCCTTCTTGAAATGACAAAATCGTAGGAATAGAGAAAAAAACTAGTGGTTCCCGGGTTTAAAGATGGGACAGACAGGAAGAGAGGGAGAATAAACAAATGGATATGGTTATAAAAGGGCAATATGTGTTGAGAAAAATGTCTGAATCTTGATGAATCAATGCCAGCACACTGGTTGTGAAATTATACTAGTGTTTGTAAAATGCTATCATTATGGGAAATCGGGTAGAGGGCACATGGAATGTCTCCATTTTTCTTTTTTTTTATGAACCACATGAAAATCCAAAATTGCCTCAAACTTTAAAATTTAATTAAAAGTAAATAAGCCAATTAAATTTGAACATTAAAAACAACATAACTTTGAAGATTTAAAACAATCATTCTTCTTTTTTCTTCTTTTTAAAGTTTTCTTTTAATTCCAGTTAGTTAACATACAATGTTATATTAGTCTCAGGTCTACAATATAGTCCTTCTAAATAACTTATGTTTCAAAAAAAGATACCATAGTGAAAACTAGACAATATAACTAAATAATAAGGATAATACTTATTATTAAAATTTGTTGCATATAACTACAGATGTAATTAGAGTGAAAATTATGGCATCGCATTATAGCCCTCAAATGGCACCTCTGAAAGACTTAATGAAGGAAACATTTCCTATGAGCAGAACTCCAGGATCCAACATCTGGTTGTCCACTTTGTGTGGAAAGGAAACATAGTCTGAGGTATAGACAAATCCTGTTTCAGGGTCAGAAACTTGGAAAGCACAAGAATAAAATATGGGCAATAAAAGGTATGTATTATATCTTTCTAAATGCATGCAGAGTGTGAAGATCTTTGTGTCTACTGCAAATGAGATTCTTTGTTATGATGAGAAGATGATCTATTTCCTGAATCATGTTATGGAAGCTTCTTTTACTCAATGAATTCATGTACAAAGAGGCTTTGGTAGCAAGGATTGAGTTATGCATGGGCTCAACAATAAGGACTTTCTCTCATCAAAGCTGATTTGGCTACTATTGCTGCTGAGTGCCCAATCTGCTGAGAAACAGAGGCTAATGCTAAGTAACCATCCCCTTGGGGGGAATGGCTGGCCACCTGGTGGCAGTTTAATTGTAATGGTTCACTTCTATCATACTACAAGCAGCAATTTATCCTCATAGGAATATACAGATATTTTAAGTCAGCTTTTCTTTCCTTACTGGAAGGTTTTCTCTCAGTATGACCATCTATGCACTTACAGAATGTCTCATCTATCCATTGATAAGTTACTTCACAAAACAATTGCCTTTGCACAAAGACATGAAAGTAAGAGATGAGGCAATGGTCTTGTGTTCATTGAATTCTCTAGTCTTAACCACAAGTTAAGAAAATGACTCACTGAATAGTAAATACCTTCTGAAGACTCAATTATGGCACAAATTGAGAAATAAAAGTCTTTGAGGTTAGAATGCTATCCTTGAAAATGCAGTATATATAGTCAACAGCAAATATATATAATGCCAAATCCCCACAGCCAGAGGCACTGGTCTGTGAACCATGGAGTAACCAATCTTATTTTGCCATGGACTTGGGATCTGTTATTTGGGTAGTCCTGGTGCCCAGGAAGAAATGAGAAAATATATTCATACATCTGTTAATTTGAATGCTAATGCTGCTCTGGCCATTTGAGGCTTTTCATGCCACTATAAATTGTCTTCCAAGAGGCAAAGAAAAGGATCAATGTACTGTTGAGTTGATTGATACCAACTGCAAATAAGAAATTGTATTAAGGGAAAAAAATATGATCTCTGAAACCCAGGGAATTTATTGCCCGCCCCCCGCCATACTCCTTTGAGTATATTTCACAGTCAGTGAAAAACTGGGGAAACACAATGAAGATAGGATCATCAAACATTTAAATCCAATGTAATTGAAATTTTGGGACACAACATTAGATAAAGAACTCCACCTGGCCAAGGTGTTGACAGATGGTAAGGGGGTCATGGTGATGGAAGTATAAGTCTCAACTCAAGCCTCACAAATAGCTATAGAAGTGGGTCTAAAACATCTCTATTTTCTGAAGTTCCTTACTTGATTTTTTTCCTCCCTTTCTTTCCCTGCTAATTTATGTGAAGAGCACTGATGGTGACTAGCATTTTAGATTTCAGGTTGGAGTATACTAGAGTATATCTAAACTGGCATCACCTTGAAAAGTTACTATAATAGATAGGGCTTTGTCCCTTACTTCTGCATAACTCCACCAGGCATTCTTCCTACATCTGCTCTCCATCTCTCTCCTTTCAGGTCTTACTGTACTAACGGTTTCTGTGCTTGAAAGCCCTAGGGTATTACCCACTCCTCACTGGTTTCCTTAACCTGTCTCTATCTCTATAAGTGGTCCCTTATTTAACTCTCTTGAAAGACCCCAGTGCCCATCTACTTCTTACCATGATCCTGAATAGTAAAGAAAACATGAGTTTTAGATATGCAGTCTAATGAGTTTTTTAATACTTCATTCTGATTTAGAATTACCCAGCTGGTGGTGGCACAGCTGGACAAAAACGGGTCTCTCCCATAAGGACAGGGTCTTTGCTACATGGTATAGAACAGACCTGTATTAAGTGTCCTACACTGGACAAAAATGTCAATTCTGTAGACACCTCATCACATGGAAAAATTGTCAGACATGTGGAGGCCCAGAGTGCCTAGGTGGTTAAGTCAGTTAAGTGTCTAACTCTTGATTTTGGCTCAGGTCATGATCTCAGGTTGTGAGATCTGGCTCTTCACTGGGCTCTGTGCTGATCGTGGAGCCTACTTGGGATTCTCTCCCTCTCCCTCTGGCCCTACCCTGCCCAGCTTGCTCATGTATGTACTCTCTCTCTCACTTTCTCCAAAAAAAAAAAAAAAAAGAAAGAAAGAAACAAAGGAAGGAAGGAAGGAAAGAAGGAAGAAAGGAAGAAAGGAAGAAAGAAATGTGGAGGTCCTGCCATATGCAGAGTACACCAAGAAATCCTCTAAAGAAGTGATAAAAAGAGAACATAAAATAGAAACTTCCCAAAGGATATGAAAAAGCAATTCACAGAAGAGGAAACTCAAATTGTCAGTCATATAATTCCTAGCCCAAATGGACATTCAATATGCTATTTCTTTTTATGAGATCACATTAGTAAAGTTAGTTTTCTATTTGGTGTCATACTGAATATTTGTCATTGATCAAAGCAATCAGAGATAAGCTATTAAGTCAGTTCCAAACTTTATTCTATAAAGGCTTAAATTTTTGTCCTCTTAGTTCAGGACCATCATTCCACTATTTCAGACTGTAATCCTGTCTTAACAATAGGACTTGCCCTATGCCAAGCAATTCTCTAAGTTATTCACATGTGAGAACTAATTTCATTTTTACAACTATCCTGTGAAGTCCATATTATTATTCCCATTGACAAATGAGCAAACCGTGTGTCCAAGATCAATGGGTGATTTAAGCTAAGATAGTAGGTCCCATGGTCCAGGGTCTTAACTACATTATGCTGTCTCTAATTTGCAATTTGTTCCTGGCTTGAGCAGCATTTAGTCTTCCCTCTTGTTTTGAGGAGCATAAACACTGCCTCCTTCAAGTACGAGGGAAAATACAAAGTTGCTGATGGAAAATGTAAACTGTGGTCTAATCTAGTGTGGATGCCGTGAAGAAAAATAGCAGGTATTAGATTAATATATTTAATTGCAAAACAACAGATATAATCATTTAAAGCCAACATTCCCTTCCATCTTTGAGTTTCTCCAGTACTTGGGAAAGATTTAGAAAGACTTAATGGCAATGGGAGGGGAAATTTCAGGTTGGAAAGAGAGCTCTGATCTAGCTACCTATTTAAGAAGGCAGAAACTGTGGCCTGCACAGGATTTCCTAGGGAGATGAGTAATGCAGACCAATGAAGGAGCACTAGCACTCAACACTGAATACACTGAACCGGTAAGAGGATTTCGGCAGGAAACCAGGACCATAGGAATGCAGTTTCTCTTCTGAACAAAAGATGATTATACCTTAAGTACAAAAAGTCAAAGGTCCTAAATGATAGTACCTCACTTAGAAAACACTTTTCTCTCTCTTTAAAATATTCACAAGCTCTATTAAAATTGGCAAAGGAGGGAGAAATTATGGAAAGAAGAAATACAAAATTGGGGCACCTGGGTGGCTCAGTGGGTTAAGCCTCTGTCTCTGCTCAGGTCATGATCTCAGGGTCCTGGGATCAAGGCCTACATCGGGTTCTCTGCTCAGTGGGGAGCCTGCTTCCCCCTCTCTCTCTGCCTGCCTTTCTGCCTACTTGTGATCTCTCTCTGTCAAATAAATAAATAAATAAATCTTTAAAAAAAGAAAGAAAGAAAAGAAACACAAAATTGTAGACTACAACTACTTTTTAAAGGTATGTGGGAAAATTTTCCAGTGAAGATAGAAAAATCCTCCAGTAAAATATAAGTTCCATAAGGGCCTTATTTATCTCATTCTTTATTCTGTCTTTCTGTCCTCATTGCCTAGAACATTGTCTGGCCTCAGGAGATGCTCAATAAATATTTATTGGATAATTTAATTAACTAATTAATTAACAAATAAATGAACTAATGTTGACAGACCAAGACACACAAAATATTTCTATTTCTTTCTTATACATAAATCCTAGCCATTTTTGGTTTAATTATCAGGATTATGTGAATGAAGATCATATTTTGACCCTAATGATCAGTCTGATCTCAGCTAATTAACATGTTTTCAGTGATGCCAGAGTTCTGTTTTCTTGCTGAGAGTTCTGTTGTTTCTTTCTCCAAGCCCAATGCATATACCTTCTTTTCGCCTCAGCAATCTTAGGCCTATTTTAGTTTAAAGCTAAGCATTTCACAAATAGAATTCTCTTTCTCTCTCTCTTTCACCACCTACTAATTAATGAGGATTGGGCTCTTAATCATTTCAGAGAAAAAGTAATCATCAATTCACAGATGCATGTGTTTATTTGTTGAAATCTCTGGTTTCTCCTGCCAAGGCCTCCGCTCTACCAAATGCCTCTTTCAGCTCACCCTGTTCAGAGAGAGCGAGAAAGCCTGCAAGAACCAATGAACATTTAAGAAGTCATTCATCTGCCCATGTAAATGAGAAACTGAAGCCTTTCAGAGCAGTCATTGAAAACACTTTGGAGTCAGCACATAAATACATCTGAAACTGTCTTCTCTAAACCCCAAAGCCACAGATTCAAAGCATATACTAATATACCAAAGCTGTATACCAGAGCTCGTTTGTAGTATTATAATAAGCAATGTGCTGACTATTCTTCCTATCAGCGGTGTCCTGGCAAGCCAAAAGTAAGCCACCGAGTAAGGACTCATTCATTTTTTGTTAATGCAGCTTCTAATAAGATAGTAAATGAGTTAATGTGGCCATTATAAGTGGTATAGTACCTGGAAAAGAGCAGCACTCAAGGAATAGGGATTTTCTCTTCTTCCTTTCCCTCTCCCATTTAAATATAACAAAAATCCCTGCTTAAATTTTAAAATTAATTATATATGATTGACATTGAAAATCAATGTTTTTGCTCCTTTTGATTTTCTTTTTGGTTTGAGGGGCCAAATTTATTGACAGAATTAAATTAATATAGGCTGGTTAAATGTTATCTGGATATTAAGACAAATGTCCTACTTAATTATACTGTTTGAATGGGAGAAGGAAAAGGATATTAATTTGTTATCCTTTCTTTCCAGCTAACATGGATTAATTTTAAATTTACACTAACAACTCCAACATCTACTGGCATTGCATTGTCTCGAGTAAATTTTTTTTTCTATTTATTTTCCTTCAAATTCTCCATACCTTTGCTTAGGTCTCTGTCTCCAGTGATTTGAAACCTGACAGCTGTCTCTACTTTCCATTTAAAAAGACATGGGGACCTGAGGTATAATTCCAGTCTCCAACATATAATTAACAATCCTCTTCTACAGACTATATACTAAACAGACTTATATTTCACGATTTTTAAAAAGATTTCTAGGCACTCTATCATCTGTATGATTTTTGTGAGAATGTTTGTTCTTTTGACTCTTTTACTAATTAACCAGTCTTTATTTAGAAGCCTCAGAAAGATTGAGCAAGTCTCTAACTACTGGTCTTCTTTTCCTTAACACAGGCATTAGGCCAAAGGTTATGTAGGACTTTGAGGAGGATATGTGGAAGGTGTAGAAACTGGATAGAAGAAGCGGCTTGAATGATTCCAACATTCCTTAATAAGATACTATAAGACATTTTTGTTAAACTGAGCTCATGTCTCCATTTCTTGATCTCAATGTCTGTACACAAGATGTCTAAACCATCATACTCCAAGCCATATTTCCCTGAAACAAAACACTACTATGTAACATCTGGAGGAAAACTTGGAAGAACATGATACAAAACTAAAATTCCACCAGGGAATATGCTGAAGAGCACTGAAAGTTCTGCACTTCAAAGTTTCCTCCTGTTCCTTCCGGTTTGTAATCTTAGAGGCTATCTGCATATAAACACGGCACACACAAAGGCCTTGAGTCAATTTCTTCTCAGGGAAACCAGTTTTTCTTTTTCTTTCTTACCTTCTTTCAGATTATTTCTTTATTTATCCATTTGAGAGAGAGAGAGAGAGAATGAGCAAGAGCACAAGCAGAGAGGAGGGTCCAAGGGAGAGGGAGCAGCAGACTCCCTGCTGAGCAGGGTGGGTGCCAGATGGGACCCCAGGATCTTGACGGGAGCCAAAGGCAGATGCCTAAGGACTAAGCTACCCAAGTGTCCCTCAGGGAAAAAAAGTTTCAATTAAATGTCAATTAAACAGAAATCCTGCTAATTCATTCCTTTTCTTCCTCCTTTTTCAAGAGAGTGATTGTGGTGAAATCCTAGATCTGAACAGAAGTAACTTGAAGCAGAATCTACACTAGCACTTATTTTTAACCTTTATACTTAGAAAACAGTTTCAGATAAAAGTTAGCCATAAAAGAAGTAAAGTCTACCTACAAATTATTGATGATTTGTTGCTATAGGTGGCCCCATACCGGTAAATTTCTTAAAATTCTTGAAGTTTAGTTCCAGAATAATAAAGTTAATGAGTTTGGAGAAGTAGGCTCCAGGTGTTGCTTTTTCAGTTTTTACAATTATCCTCAACTACAGAATTTAAAAAAGGAAAAAAGAATGTGTAATACTATAATGTGATAAAAGAATCTGTAATGCCATAGAAACTGAAAACAAAATCCTTCTCAGGAAAAACCTTGTGTTTATTTAGAAGGAAGATATCTAAGCCAAAATAATAGGCCAATTGTGATGGAAAGGATTGCCTGCCTAAACAAAAGGCAGTGGGGAAGTTACTCCGGACAGGAAATGGTAAAGGATTTGAGATTCTGAAGAAAAAGTCTGAGTCACCAAATAAAGGACCCAGTGAGAAGGGACACAGGCTTGTCAAAAAGAAGATAATGGAAAACACCAAGGGTGGTATGATAGAAGTGAGAGTTTAGAGAATATACAAATATTTAATGAGGCAAAGTTTATGGTATGAGAGTCACCTTCTCCTCTACAGAATCTTCACTTACATCTCTATTGTTTCCTTAAGGTGTTGAGTGGATTTGACATGAATATGAAAATATCCCTATCCAGTTTTGTAAGGAGGGAAAATCCACCTTTGCAAGTGCAAAAACCTGGGGCTGAGAGAAAAGCTTTAATCTGGGACACAGTGAAATGCAAATTTATCTAATTAATTGTCATAGTGTCATCTACCCTTGACATATTAATTGATCTTTATTATATAATTCCTCTATATAATATTTAAACTTTCCCTAGGCTGCCCATTGTAGTCAAAAAAATTAAATCCTGTAACACTAAATTTGTTATTGAGAATAGCGGTTACATATCATGAACTTCAGGGAATGAATCTTTAAAAAGAGACTAGGATCATCCAGCAATTTGGCATTTTCTTACCTAGTGTAGAGGCTGCTTTTAGGCAACCAGTTTGAGCAGTGGACACCTGAGTAAAGTAGAAGGCCCACAGTCACCCCCTCGCCCTCGGCTGAATATAAACAAGCCCATTAGGAGATCCATCTCAAAATATCCATAAGCCTTAGCTGAGCAGTGGGTTATTTAAACCCAGGTACAGGTACCAAAAAAGGAAAACTCCATACCTTCCCCTACCCCTTCACCTTGCCCCTTAACTGCAACCCTCAACCTGCCTCATGGTAGACAGACTTTCCTTTGCTGTCCTGTCTGTTGTTCCCTTGCAGTGTATTCAATAAACTTGTCTCCTTTGCTCTGCCCTGCCCTACTCTGTAGGCCTCCACTAGATGGAGTGGACACACACCTCGCACCAAATTGAGTCAAATAATACCTTGAAGCTCAGATATGTTTAGGTAACGTAGGCTCTGAAAAGACTTTATGTCTTATTATGATACGTGATTTTTTAGCATGTATGTCAAAGAAGTATGAATATATTCCCATTTTACATGGTGCTCTCAATCACAAATTTTTATGGAACAAGTTTGTATCTATGGACATAATATTGCCAGAGAGGATGTTATTTTTAAAATCATAAAAATGGAAATTAAGACTGGATAACTCACTTTTTTCCAAAAAGATATGTCTATACAATTAAGTGTATCTTTTTTTTGTACTAAAGGCCATAAAAATTATTTATTTTCTTAGAAGCACATATATTTTTTAAATACAAAAATGCCTGAAGCACAAGAAAAGACAGAAAAAGGGAGGGAGAGAGGGTGAAGGAGAGAAAGAGAAAGGAAGGAAGGACGGAAGGGAGCTGAATGCTTACTGGCATCTCTCTCAATCTCATTTTAGTAACTAATTTCTTGTTTATTTTTAAAAATCTTATTTTTGTTAATAAGTCTTCTTGGAAGAATTCTTTTTTTTTCCAAAAGCATGTCTCAAGATCAAACTAAAAATACTGTTGTATTAATCAGCTTTACAAAGTTAATGAAATTTTAAATAACTAAAAAGAGGACTGTTGTTTTTTTAAGATTTTATTTATTTATTTGATAAAGAGATAGAGAGTACAAATAGGCAGAGCGGCAGGCAGAGGGAGAGGGAGAAGCAGGCTCTCCACCAAGCAGGGAGCCCAAAGCAGGACCTAATCCCAGGACCCTGGGATCCTGACCTGAGCTGAAGGCAGCCACTTAACCAATTGAGTCACACAGGTGCCCCCAAAAGAGGACTGCTCTACGTGAAAAGCTACTACTGTGGTTAATGGACTTGAACTGTGTTTATGTTCCTGTTATTGAAGTGCATGTGAGCACACGCGCACACACACACACACACACACCTCAATGTCTTTCCCTTTCATTTTTCACCTTTTCCTTCTTTTAAAAATGAATAAGATGATGACTAAAACATGGAGGTTAGTAAAATAATCAAGTCAAGCATATTTTTTATGTGGAAAACTGAGATAACTAAGAATAACTAAGACAGTGTTCATACATTTCAATTATCTGGATTTGTTCTCAAATTCTATTTTATCCTGCAGAGATGGAGAAAAAAATACATAAAGACACTGTAGAATCTCTGGGCCACTGATCTCATCTCTTCTTTATTTCCCGGAGAAATGCTGGCATTAGAAGTCGTTCCTTTTTCTTCATTAATTGCTTATTTATAATGCACCAACAAGTCTCTTCTTACACTTCATATGGGAAAAAATATAAAATAAGTACTGTGCAAAACACTTGGCAAACAAGGCAAAGAAGCTATTTGTTGGTTTTTTTCCCCAGTTTCTCAGATAGGAACTGAATGGAAATCACATTTTACACTAATAGTTTATTAGAACTTCAAAGTAAATAAAGATTTATAAAAGTGAATATTCACAAGTAAATATATTAGATTTTACATTCATTTAAGGAAACTATTAAATGGTAGCTTGGATGTATAAATAGAAGTTCTTAACTTCCTTGATGTTACAACAACAACAAAAAACCCCCACCTAATCTTTAAATATAGCTTTGGAAAAATAGAAAGTCAAAGGAAATAGCATATATATTTCCTGATAGACTTAAAATAGGTATCAATGAGTAGAAAAGATGAACCACATCTAAATAGAAGTTGAAATAAATTTAAAATTAGTTAAAAAGAAAGAAAAATATAAAAATTATGGGAGACATACTTTCTTAGAAACAAATTTATCAGTCTTCAAAGTTTCAATGAATGATACTTCTATTAAGAGTCAATTATGTGGGGCACCTGGGTGGCTCAGTGGGTTAAGCCTCTGCCTTCGGCTCAGGTCATGGTCCCAGGGTCCTGGGATAGAGCCCCACATCAGGCTCTCTGCTCATCAGGGAGCCTGCTTCCTCCTCTCTCTCTGTCTGCCTCTCTGCCTACTTGTGATCTCTGTCTGTTAAATAAATAAATAAATAAAATCTTAAAAAAAATAAAAATAAAAATAAAATAAAAAGAGTCAATTATGTGCCACAATTAAACAAACAAACAAAGAAAAAGACCAGTGAGACTTTCAGGAGCAGTGAAAGAATACAATGCATTATTAAAAAAAAAATTATCACCCTACTTTATGTTGCTCTGACAAGTGTGTTTAATTCTCCCTTATTTAAGACATCTATGGGCAAATGAGAGTACATTGAAAAGCTAGCGAATAAGATGGTATGGGAAACTATTTCACATGAAAAAAACTGAAGGAACTGAACATAGAGCCTGGAGAAGAGAAAACTCAGGCAAATGCCAGGAAAAAAAGAACAAATTTCTCTATGTGTTAAAAGCATTGTTTATTGAAAGAAGAGCCCCATTTGTTCTGCCTATCTCAAAAAAGGACATCTGGGCTACATATAAAGAAATATGTTCTAAAAGTCAAAACTGTATCATTATAGAAGAGGTTGCCATATTAGTCAAGTTCTCACAAGTGGGAAAACAAACTCAAAAAAAGGAAGGATAAAGGGGGGATTTATTGACCTGCACACTCAAGAAAGCTTTGAGTATAGTACATTCAGAGGTTCAGAAAGTGTCCCTATGCTCTTGGTTTCTGAGCTTTCATCTCTTTTTTGTTTGGTTTCTTTATTAGGTGACTTCTTGATACAGGAGAACTGAAAGAGCCACTGGAAGAACCTGGCTTAACAGAGCTTGAAATTACAGAATAAAGAAAGCAGCCCTCTAGTTCCCATCTTCCTCTTGTGAGTTATAGGAGACCTGTAATTTGGTCTGCTTGGCTCCCAAGGTAGTTACTTTTTAGACCTATCAGTATATACAATGGGAGATAGATGCTATGAGAGACCTACCTTGGGTCTCGTGTGTACTCCACGATTGACATCAGCAGGATCACTCTAAGCAGAAGAGAGGATAGTAGGTAGTTGTGTAGGCCAGAACAAACAGGAAAAAAAAAAAAAAAAGAACCAAACAAACCAAGCCAAACTAAAATAATATGCACCACAGCTACTTGGGAAGGCAATGAATTTCTCATCACTGAATATGTTTGAGCAAAAGCTAAATAACAACTTGTCAGTGATAAAAGGCTATATCGCCCCCTTATCAACTGTGGAGCCCTGAGCAAGTCATTCCTCAATTTTCTCATTCAGTCAACAAATAATCATTTAGCATATACAACATGGTAGGCCATGAAGACACATGGTGTACAAGACGGATAAGGTGCCTGCCCTGGAGGACATTACAATCTATGGTCCCTAATCTGTATAAGAGATTATATTTATCACACAATATTATTGTGGAAACTGACAATTATAAAATAATATATGTATGTAAGATATTAAAGAGCATAAATAAAATAGCTAATTTTTGTCCTGGGAAAAGTAGAATGGAGTTAAAAGCAAACTTCATTCAAAAGGAATTTGATCTACATATACCACATTCAGCTTCCCAAATCCACTGTAAGCCTGTGATCCAATCCAAAATGAATTATCCCGTCCAGTAAATATCAAGGGGGAAAAACCCTCAGTGTGTTTTTTCAGCCTAGGGGATACAGGAGAAATTTAAGGAACAGATCATCCCATGGGCCATAAACACTGTGCCACTGCTTCTGAGACAAGAGTCTGAGTGAGGTCCATAGCAGGCTTGACCCAGGGCTCTATGAGCTAGCCCAAAGAAGGGTAACTTTTTAGAGTAACCAGAATGCCTCAGCACCCAGCTTTCTAGGATGCCAATGGTACAGGCCTGCTAAGCGAAAACTGAAAGGACATGAAACAACGTTGGGAAGGGTGCGTAACCCCATCAACAGGCTCAGTTTCAAGGTGCTGACAGTAACAGTGTCTTATCCAGGAATGTGTCATCAGTGCCTGGGCATAGCACCAAACACATCTTCTTTGTGAATGCTGCCATTGGTGGAACACACTCGAATTCTAACTATACCTTTTTTGGGAAGATCTTAGTGTGAATCATGGTTACTTCATCTTTCTAAGCTTCAACTTCCTAATCTGAAGATGAAATAAAAGTAAGTGTAAACTCACTTATAAATTCTTTAAAAACAAACAAACAAATTAAAGGGCTCCTGGGTGGCTCAGTGGGTTAAAGCCTCTGCCTTCAGCTCAGGTCATGATCCCAGGGTCCTGAGATCGAGTCCCGCATCGGGCTCTCTGTTCAGCGGGGAGCCTGCTTCCCTCTCTCCTCTCTCTCTCTGCCTGCCTCTCTGCCTACTTGTGATCTCTGTCAAATAAATAGATAAAATCTTAAAAAAAAACCAACTAAATGAATTTACAGGATAAATAGTGGAATATTGCTTTCCTGCGACTAATTCCTAACGGTGGCTTGAGGTATAATTTTTTATCTTAAGTGAGTGCCAATTTCTCCCATTGAAATCGATCTAGTCAATGAAGACCATCTAAGATGTAAGAATTTACTGTTAGCCTATAGGACTCAAATTTTTTTAAATTCATTTTGAATTTTAAAATGTGGTCAGATACTGTTTTTTGAGAAGTGGGGAGTGAGGTTACTGGGCAATGTAAAAAATAAAGTTGCTCACCACCATCTTAGATTTTATCCTGGTTATATCACTCACGTTCTTTCCCAGACACATGTATGATTAGTGACAGCCCCACATGTATGATAGGAAGTAGCAGGACTAAGAGAAACCTCTAAATGAGAGGTACTTACTTCAGCCTAGCTTCCAAATCATCTGAATTGAAAGGTCTGTTTGGACCAGCATTAGATTCTGCCCACATAAGACCCTTTACAACTTTAAATCAGACACTGAAACTCAAATGTGGGATTTCCTTCTTGCTCCAAAATATTAATAGCATATCTTCACCACAAGAATTAAACCAAGAATAACCTAAAGAAATTTCATTCCATCTTAAATAGGCAAATAGGATATAGAAATTTTGCCCCGTTGATCCAAAATGAAAAGTCTAGAAGGAATTGCCAAAACATTTATCTCAAAGGAGACATTTAAATTGAATGAGGAATTCCATCCCTAGGTAATGAACAATGCTTTGGTATTGAAACACGAATGAAGTGGAAATGCCTTTTATTTTTCCAGTTTTGAAGACAAAATAGGCTTCTGAGTCAAATAATTTTTTTGAAATAGTTTGTGCTCTATGGGTACTGTTGATCATTGGAGTAGAAGGTGAATTTTGTTTTTTTATTTTAAATTTTGTCTTAATTCCCAAGTTTCCATTATTGCATGCTTCAGTCATTTGGCAATGACAGGATCAGATGTCTTCTTAAAGGTCGGCTTATTCTTTCCCTGTTGGTATTAATCTCCAATACATTTTTTTCTGATGAGAAGGATGAAAGGGTATGTGTGTCTTGTGTATGTCTGTATATGTGTGTCTATCTTTCATTTTGTTCGAGGAAAACAAAATAGCAGGCTCTCTTTTGATCTGAGTCTTTATCTCAGATATTCCCAATTAAGTGACCCTGCTTCTTTTTTGACAGAGAGAGTCTATTACCTCGTGGTTGTGTTTACCAACATTAATCCTTACACAGCACACATGAAGCAAACAAGGCTGCCTCTGGATAGAGGTGATTGGCTCCAAAGGAGCTCTTCTCAGGGAGACCAGAACAGAGCATCAGCAACTCGGCTACTAGTGATTCCCTTCAAAGAGTTGAAGGACAGTCTTTGGCAACAATTCTGCTAAAAAGATCAACTAATTTTTCTATATCACTTTATAAGCTTGCATTCTCCTTCTCATTTAAAAATATGTTAATTGGCAATACATCTGGAATGAAGTTCTGTATGATTTAATGTTGTTTACTCCAAATACAGGTTACTTGAATTGGGTGGGTCCCTCCCCGCACACTGGAGGATCTCTCTCTGGTGGCACTGTCTCTGACAGTGTTCCGTCTGGTATATTTTTGCTGCATTATTCTATAATCAAGAGGGCTTTAGTAAACAAATAGGCAGCTCACAAGTAAAGAACCAGTATCTTACAGATTCACAAAATTCCTCTCAGAACTCAAGAATCTAGGCTTTAAAAGGAAAAGGTAAAATTGGGCAATTTTGACCAAAGAAACAGCATTTCGATGTCAAAGACATATAGGGATAGGCTTAGTTGTAACAGGAAAGAATTCAGTTTTGGTGAACGTGACTGGCCTCTACCTAGTATCATGAGAACTGCCCTTTTTGCAGGGGACTGTGAGCAGAGGCCACCAGAGGACTTTCGGAAGAGTGGGTTGGTGAGGTTGGGACATTTCTTGGGGAGCATTATGGCTGACTCTCACAGGAATTTTCATTTTTTAAAGTTTTGATTTATGTGCAACAGTGATTTCAGAGGGCTAAGAAGAAGAAAAGGGAGCAAACTAATAAATAAGCCTGCTTATTCCTCAATTGTTTTTACGGCTTCTCAACATAGTATTGGGAGCAATAGATTTAGTAAGTCTGAATTTAGAATACAAAAAGATCTCTTCCTAAAGCATGCTAGTTAATATCAGAATCTTTTGAGAGAAATATTCCTTTTATAACCCTGAAGGGAAAAAATGAACCTACAAAAATGAGGATGTGCTTTCCCATGGCTTTGTTCTCACTTGCTTTCCCACTCTCTCATTTTCAAAATGACATAAAAGTCAAAAATTCAATTGATTTTATTTATAAGTCATATGATACTATCTTGGTTCATTTTTTAAAGAGAAACAGCTAAATCACACTTTTCTAAGTTGATTTTTATGGTTTAAGGGTTTGTGAAAGTTCTCCACTGAAGTTTTTTTTTCTGCTTTGTTTTGTTTTGTTTTGTTTTGTTTTGTTTTGTTTGCTTTTAAGTGATTTTGCCATCACTTGGTTTCATTGCTTCCCTGAGGGAAATGATGTCCTTATATTTTAAAGATGCTGATCAAAAGCTTGGAATCCTTTCTTCTGTTATTTTCCAGCTGACTGCTTCCAGAAATAGATTATAACCCACAATGAACACTCAACCACCTCTATTTTTGTTTTCAAATGAGACTACTGCTTTAATTAAAAAAACCATTTAACCATGATCATAAAATTTTGACTAAAAAGATATATAAACATTAAAATGCTAATGGTAAGTACTCATGTCTTATAGAATTTGAAAAACAAAAATTCTATTACACGCATAAACACAGAGTTGGAGAGAAATAGAATTGAAATAAATAGCTTCTGTCATTATTTATGGGAAAAGAAAATTTCAATTATGAATTATTTGAAAATCTTATCAGAAATTATTTATCTAACAGTTTATTTAAAATACATAAAACTGGAGACAAAAACAGTTCTCATCCTAGTTCTTTGAAACTGTCAACTTTGAAGAGAAAATTCCGATGGTATTCTTCAGGTGTGACAATAGACTCAATTGTTTATTATGATTCAAACAAAGCCTAATTCACTAGACTATCTAAAAAGGCAACCTTTTTTTATATATTCAGCAAAATTTGTGTGCAATTACTAAATAATTAGCAATTTTTTCCTTCACATGGCATCTGCACATATGTATGCAATATATACATGCATGTAAGCAGAATGAAAGCCATCTTTGTGTATTTATAAAATTCCTTTTTAGTGAATCCAAGTTTAATAAAAAAGTCATCTGCAGCAAGATATTTGGAAGAAACCATATAAAAATCAAAGGGTTTTATTTTCTCAGGTGCTTTCACTGGCAAGAAAAAAAGCTCTAAATGTTCAGAGATATAAAGGAAAGGGTCAGAAAGAGCTTAAGTAATCCCCAACCTCTGATAATACCATCATGAACTGTAACTCTCCTAAAAATGCTGCTAATATGATTGACAAAAGCTGGCTATGCTCAATGAACTGCTCAGAATATGGCTATTCTTATTTTCTAAGGCTGAGACATGAAAACATAAAAATACTGTGAAATGTATGATGGAATATCACTCTGTCAGTGGGCTCTACTGGGTTGAAATTTCTGGAGAATATTATGGTATTCTTGCCAACTTTGGACCCCCTTAGTGAACCACTTGTTTTTCCTCATTTTTATTATTGCCTTGGTTTTCAGGGTTTTTCCCCCCACCTAATACTTGAGCTCTTCCTAATATTTTTAGATTGTCCCTTCTATCTCATAATAATTCTCCAGCCAGTCTAATCACTATCAGCTACCATTGAGATTGTGATTCATTTATAGTTACATCAAGGAAAGCCTGTTTGTTTTGCCTATTTAGGGGCATGATTTAAAATTTACAATAATTTATCAATTCCCTAGTTAGAGCATTGGATTTCACCCACCTGACCAAAAATCAGTGCATCTAATGTAGTCTGCAAAGACAGCATCTGTCCCCTTGAATCATACTGGGCTTTCTCAGAAATGTCCTTTCATTGCACAGACATTTCCTTTACTAAAACGACTGGCTCATCGCTGCTAAACACACCCATATGGCTTGCCCCAAAGGCGGCCTTTAATAAACTGGCCAAATAAAACACTGAGAATGCCTGTAGAGGAAGAACACTAATGAGTACTTTTTAGAAATTACTAGAATGTGGTTTTATTGAAAACTACAGTGCTAAAAAGAGGGAGAGAAAAACTATGCTTAGGCAAGGGTGGCCAATTTTCCATAGAGACACTTATTTACCTCATTAATCCATTCTTTCCTTTCATAGTAACTTTTATCTGGATTATATTACCACTTAAAATAAAGACTATTTCTGTCTCTCTTGCAGGTAGCTATGGCATTTGAATAAGTTCTAGCTAATGGGATATTTGCAAATCAAAGCTGAGAGACATGTCCTAACAATCCCCCTTCTTCCACACTCCTACCTGAAAAGTGGATGTGGAAAGGAATCATGGACAACCAGAAGGATGAAGAAAACACCAGAGACACGCTGTAGCTACATGATGATGAAATCTCCTGGGTCACTGGCAACCAAATGGAATTGCTCTACTACAACTTTTACATGAGAGAGAAATGAAACTGTTTTCCTTAAGATGTTGTTATTTTTGGGTGAATGCTACAAGCAGCTGAAGCTATGTGCTACTTCTTCCCATGAACAGCCAAGTTCCATATGGTAGCCTTCAGATGAGAGTCACCACACACATAGTTCTGTTTTTATTGTTCTAAGGAATGACTTAAACTTTTTGCTAAACTATCTGGAACTTAATGCCGAACTCTCTGAAGTCACTGCTCTTGTGCTACCCACTGTGTCCTATTACTGGTATCCATAAGGAACAAGGAAGGAGTGGAAATGGGCCTGGGGGAGAGGCGAGGTGCTGGACCAAGGTCAGTTTACAGATATAAGTATAAAATCAGGATTAGACATTTGACCATGTTTTACCAGGAACAAAAGCTTTGGTCTCTTGAATTAAAGCCTGGTTCAGGGCTCATTCTCCTGCTGTTTTGCCCTTCTTATGTATAAAGAACTGTCAGAAACCAAATATCAAGTGTACACATCTGAACAATTTTTCTAGTTTTCCCCTTTTCTTGTTTTCTTACTATGTATTTCTCCTTGTCAACTCTTTATTTAAGAAACCATCAGCTGAACATTTCTCCCACTTAAAAATTTGTCCCTTGATTCAAAGTGGCCCTTTCCAAGTCTGAAACTTCTCTCACTTCATGTTTTGGGGAATGAGATAGATGGTAGTTATCACTCTATTCTTACTAATCTCTTGAATCCACACCTACCTCTATTGTTGTCTTATGAAGGATCCGTGTTTCATTGTCAATAGTGTTCTATTTATTTGTCACAACCCTGAGTGCCTTTTAGGTTGATTTTTCATGAGGCATTCAAGTGAAGCAGCATTTTATAGAATAATGGTGTCTAACTGTTCATTCAAAGGTCTACTATTCCAACCTCCCAACTAGTACAAAAAACTTTTGTAACTAGATGCTAGCTGTGTTTGAGTGCATTACTTAACCTCTCTGAACCTTGGGTTCTCATCTATAAGTGCAAATAAATTTCTACATTATACAGTTAGCACTGCTTCAATAATAGTAGTAATAACACCAGTGAAATTATTGGTTGATGTTGCTATTGTGTTGTTAATAAAGTTTAGTCTCTTCTTGGTACCTTTAAATAAAGTCTCCTCATCTGAGAAATTAAAGTATTTTAATTACTCTTTGGGTTAAAAGAAAAATTCATTCTCTGTAATTTTAACCATCTGTCCTGAACTTTCAAACAGGGCTTGAAGATTGAATTTATTCTGTCCACATGATCCTGATTCTTCTCAACAAAACTTTTTATTCCTCAGGTTGAACATTCCTGGTGATTTTAACATTCTCAGACATGATAGAGACTTGAGTCTTTTTCATGAAGCTCACTTTTCCCCTCTTGGTAATCTGTGTTTTGTGTCCCTCTCAAAGTATAATGCACAGACCCAAAGCAGACAGTTTAAGCAGTGACCTGACTTGCACTTTTTGATGGAGAACAGTGAGGAAACACATGCACCCTTTCAAAAGAAGCCCAATTCAGAGGAAAGTTTTATTCAAGGTAGGGATTCCTTTAACCAAGCTTTCTTGCTCAAACTTTGCTCCCCACTTCTACTTCATTTGGGTTTAACTACTTTAGTATGATTCAGATATGATTACTGAACAATCAAAGGACCTGTGTTTGTTTGTAGGTAGGTTCAGTCATATATGAGTTGGGTAAACTTGGACAATGCCTCATTTTTATCATTTACAAAATTCCTGCCTTGCCTATCCTACTGAATTAATCCAAGATTCAAATGAAAATAGGGACAAAAAAGCACCATATAAATATTATATAGTGTTGACAATAGTAACAAAATTGTTTTTTCCATGTCATTTTCTTTTTTTTCTTTTTCTTTTTTTTAAGCTTTTATTTATTTACCTGACACAGAGAGAGATCACAAGTAGGCAGAGGCAGGCAGAGAGAGAGAGGGAAGCAGGCTCCCCGCCGAGCAGAGAGCCCAACATGGGGCTCAATCCCAGGACCCCGAGACCATGACCTGAGCAGAAGCAGAGGCCCAACACACTGAGCCACCCAGGTGCCACATCATTTTCTATCCTTTCTGTTTCATTATTCATAAAATGGGAATTAAAATACAGAATTATTTAAGGATCATTATATGTGCAGTTAATATTTGTGTAATAGTATAACATGGTTCCTGCCACAGATGGGTCAATAAATGTGAAATTTTAGTTTAGAGTTGATAGATTCTGGCTCTCAAAATGACATAGGCATTGTACCCATTTGCATGAATACAAGTCATTTTCCAATTATCCTCTGTGGAAGTTTTAAGAGGGTTGAGACACTAATCTGAAAATAGGTCACTTGAAACCTACTCTATTGTGTGACAGAAGAGTCAGATTCAACAAATTATTTCCTTGAAATGAATGATCCAGGTAATTTTCTCCTTCTCTGTCATTAATAATCACTGTTCCTTAAAGTCTCACATATGTACAAATCCATAAGAGAAATCCGTTAAAATATAATCTATTACCCTTAGGTAGAAATAGTGAGACAATACTTATCAAAGAGCACTTTATATATGTGTTGCTGAACTGAGCACTATCAAGCAGCACTTTGATTCTCCAAAAGAGATAATTCACCCATCCTGTTCAAAGAGCTTGCTCTTGTGATGGTAGCTCAACCCGGATGAACTTAACCGCCTAACCTAAATGAACAGCTTGCTATACCTTCTGACCTCTTTCTAAGTATATAGAGAGAAGACAACCATAGAAATTCACACTCTGTTAAATTTTGGTATCCAATATCACTTGTATTCTTTTGGTCTCTGGCTATATACTTATAATTCCCCATATTATCCATTTATAATTATTTTAAGTCTTTAAAAATACTTTATTTCTGGCATGGTAAAAACAGATTTTTAATTAAACTTATAGGATTCTTCCATCATGCACTGCCTCAAATTCTGAGCCGTAACAGAAAAATGTTATTGGGAAAAAATTTAGAAACCAAGTTAACCTGAACCACCTCAGTTTTAACCACAATGGAAAGTAGCATTTACTGTTATTCATTTATTAAATATAATGTGACCACAGGCTGCATCTGTTCTTTAAAATGTCCAAGTGTCACCTAAAACTTCTCTCATTCTCCTCCTTCTCTCTAAATAGTAACAATCTTATAACTGCTTCAGAGGGAAAAAAACAATGTCATCACCTCAAAACACACTCAAATGCCCATTTCAAAATAGTCTTCCTCATTTATTTATTCATCCTTTTCTTCAAAGGGTACTTCAGACATTTATCAGACATTTATTGAGTATCTGGACACTTTAGGAGGTAACAAAATAAGTATTTCTCAATCCTAAATACAAAATGAAGGAGCTTAAAATCTATTACTAAGGAGCTATGGTCTTCTAGAAGGTCTTAATGTACACGTGATTAATATACAATATGGAAAGCACTGAGCATCAGTAAGAGAATACAGTTAAAGTCACTATAGAAGAGCAGAAAATTCAAAGATCTTAGCTAGCCTCAGAGATACTATGTAATCTGTTTCCCAGTTAGATCTATGATTTGGGAACCTAGACATGGGAAAGGAGAGATTTTCCAGGGAACAGGAAGAACTTGAACAAAGAAATGGAAATAGAAAATTACATAAAATGTGCAGATATTACAATTAGTATAATTAACCTCACTTTATACTAATTCAGAGGAATTAGGAGGAAAATGAGACCAAAAAAATTTAAAAAGAAAGATATGAGTCTTTGTCAAACTAAGCTCTATACCTTGTATCTATTTGGAAATAGTAAGCCATTGGTGGTTTTCTGGTAGGCAGGAGGCTTCAGGAACATTAATCGGAGAGTTATGCCTTGAATGAACTGGAAAGGAAAACTAAAGTAAGAGATAGCTTGGATATTCATTGCAATGATCTAAATAAGCAAAGGGAGTCTGAAAGAGGCAGTAGGAATGGAGTAGAGGAGTTAGATGTCCACAAGAAAAACAATATAGGGGTGCCTGGGTGGCTCCATCAGTTAAACGTCCATCTGAATTTTTATTTTGGCTCAGGTCATGATCTCAGGATGGTGAGATTGAGCCCTGAGTTGGGCTTTGTGCTGGGCATAGGGCCTGCTTAAGATTCTCTCTCTCCCTCTGCTCTTCCCCACCCACTCTCTCTCTCTCTCTGAAAATTAAAAAAAAAAAAAGGACAGAAACACATATTGTAAGAAACAATGAATCTCAAATATATATTCAATGTGTGTACGATTTTTCAGTCAAACCAATGATGCAGAATTGTTCTAGGTTTAATTTTGCTTTTTGTTTGTTTGGTTGGTTGGTTGGTTTTTTTTCAGGTTTAATTTTGAACTTAACATCGTATTTGAATGCCAAAAACTAAAATAAGTAAAACTTAGACATAAATTGATAAAACATAATAAAAATACCAAATTATTTATTTAAAACAATACAAAATTAAGTATTCTATTCTTCACAAACACTAGGCTTCCCTGATTTCTATTCTCTTTTATTTTTGTAAAAACAATATGGGATTGCTTGTGCATTTAACTATGAATAATGAAAAGTCCATATTCAGCCTCATTTATATGTGTAACATTCATATTTAAAATAATTCCTCAATCATACTTCAAGCAAAACTATAAAGAAGCAACCTCCCACACATTCATCAAAGGCTTGACAAAGCAAATTTCACTGAAGATTTTTTTCCAGAAGGAGGGCAGTAAGATAGAATTTCCTGACTCCGGTGATCTTCAGTGCCAGGGCTGACAAGCAAATGGATGGCTTTTTCTATACTTGGCAAGACTCAGAAAAATAAGAGTCAAAGAAGGAAAATTGGGGGCAAAACAGAAAGAGAGTAAGAAGAAATAATATTAGAAAATATTGGGGCTTAGATTCTGAATATATACACCTGCTTATAAAATAAACATACATTTTTTGGTAAAATTCAGATTTATATATAAATGTAAGTTATTATAATTATAGACCTATAGAATTATAAAAATTGAAATGCCGAAGTGACCTTACAGGCTCCGTATCATAACTTTATTCTGTGGACAAGCTGTTGCTGAGCACAGCTAAGACTCCATCTCTTCTCCCTCTCTGTCTAGTGTTCTTGTGAACATCAGCATCATTAAAATAGACCTCATTTCTACAATGCAATAGTCTGTGTTTTATAGAAAGAGCAAACAGGATTTGAATATGAACTAATCCTCTGAGATTTGGAGATTAAGCCCATTTCATGACTATATTCATCATGAGTGTCCCTAATGACTCAACAGCTACCCTTTCTATTGGCTACTGTGGATTTTTCATGGTTCTGACTCTGCTTTCCTCCCTTCCCTTATGCACTGCTCAAATGGCATCTGATTTGGGTCTGGAGATTTGACAGCCCTGTAGCAAGGGTCTTTGCCACAGTTTATAAGTATATAAGCTGTTAATTTACTAGATCAAAGAATGGAAAAAGCTATAGGCCATACCCCTAATGTTCCTCATCAAAAGCAATTACATAAGAATGGAGTATGTGATTCAAAAACAGCACAAACAGCAATTATTTCATTAAAGCATTATGAACTAACAAAACAGATAAAGTGGAGAACTTTCCTTCAGGAATAAAGAAAACCCACATGAGTGCAAACACCTAAGACAGAAATATAAATGTTCTTTAGAACTAAAAAAAGGCACTTGAAAAAAGATTTGTTCTAAGAGCATTTATCTAAAATTAGGTGAAAATGCCTTTTGGTTATTCATTACTAACTAAAATGTCAGAATATGCCCTTCTTAGTTACTGAAATTCTTTGAAAATAAATCATTTTTAGAAACATAATGTTTTTGTATTATTTACAATTTGTGACATCATCAAGAATAGCATATTTAGATAATGACAACCGTGTCTGGTTATGATATTTTTTGCCAAACTAGGTGACATCATTATATAAATTAGAATTGATGTGTGATTATTGTTAAGTTCTTTTCTTTTCTCCCATCTTATTTCTGTTTAAACAACTGTGGAAGGGCAAAATGAAAATGTGTAGACAGTTTATTCAAGAACACTTGTAGGAAGTTTTTCTTAATGTTGGCTACATTTTTTTTTCATTTTCCCCATGAAATACAAGAGTGATGTTGGATAAAGAACTACATATGTCAGTACTATTTTAGCCATAATGCCTGTAGGTGTAATTAGATTTTCTTGCTTGAAATTGTTGTTATTATGTGAGTTCGTGGCATGGCACTGCTGTGAGCAATCATCACAGAATGTCTACAATAGTCTCATAATGAGACACATATTTATATTAACACAATATTTTATTTTCCAATTGAAGTCATAGTCTCCTTTTTCAGATCTATGGTCTGAAAAAGTTCAAACCTTCTCCAAAAATCCTGGGTGATCCTAAGACACATTTTTATATGGTAATAACAGATTTTTTAATTTTCCTCAATAAGGGCAGATTTTTTTGTAAGTGTTCATAAGTAATCAGCGTATACCATAATTAAGTGTGACTAGGAGACAGCCAGGATTGCAAAAAAAAAAAAAAGGTAAAAAAAATGAAATATATATATAATATCCAGATATATATATATGCAGAAAATTTCATCATAATTAGATGAGCAAATAAAGCAGATGGCTTTAAAGTTGAAAAGAGTGAAGATAGGTTTAATTAGTATAGCAAATGTCAGAGATATCTGATTCAAATACTGCCTGCATCCCCTACTGGCTATATAATTTAAGATTCTTAATCTCTCTTAAAAATACCTTTTTTGGGGTATCTGGGAAGCTAGGTCAGTTTAGTGCCCGTCTTCGGCTCAGGTCATGATCCCAGGTTCCTGAGATCAAGCCCCACATCGGGCTCCCTCTTCAACGAGGAATCTGCTTCTCCTTCTCCCTCTGCCCTTACCAGCCCCATGGTCATGCTCACTCTTTCTCTCTCAAATAAATAAATAATATCTTTTAAAAAATAGCTTTTTCTGTAAACAAATATCTCTTTCATGGAATTCATATTCAATATATCAAAAATAGTATTTTCTCCTCTCCATTCCATCCTGTTGCTCTGAACAACAGTTAAAGTTCCTCTCAGTTTAACTAAACTCTAAATAGATTTCTTTTTATTTATCTATTTATTTATTTCTATTAATATATAATGTATTATTTGTTTCAGGGGTACAGGTCTGTGAATCATCAGTCTTACATCATTCACAGCACTCACCATAGCACATACACTCCTCAATGTCCATAACCCAGCCATCATATTCCTCCCCTGCCATCCCCCAGCAACCTTCAGTTTGTTTCATGAGATTAAGAGTCTCTTATGGTTTGTCTCTCTTCTCAGTCCCATCTTGTTTCATTTTTTTCCTTTCCTACTCCCCACAACTGCCCACCCTACCTCTCAAATTCCTCACATCAGAGAGATCATATGATGATTGTCTTTCTCTGATTGACTTATTTTGCTTAGCATAATACCCTCTAGTTCCATCCAAATTGTTGCAAATGGCTAGATTTCAGTGTTTTTGATGGCTGCATAGTATTCCAGTGTGTGTGTGTGTGTGTGTGTGTGTGTGTATACACCGCACTTTCTTTATCCATTCATCTGTTTATGGACACCTAGGCTCTTTCCATAGTTGGCTATTGTGAACATTGCTGCTACAGATTTCTTCATAACTGTTAAGTCCTGACTTCCCTTTTCTTAGAGCATTAACTTTAGAAACCTTGGAAATGTGAATTTTTCTCTGTCTCTTTGACATGTAAATCTTTTTCCAGTCTCTTGACAGTTTTACAACCCTTTCTCAAGGATATGGGAGCCATTCCTTTGAAATGTAATCATTAAGAAAGATAGGGAGACTTCCAGGACCAGTTCCACATATAAAGAGCTTAGTCCTTATGCTTCTTGTAGGAGGAAAGAGAAAGAAACCACTTAGAAATACTCCAGAGTACTCTGTTCTTTCTTTTTTTCAAAGATTTTCTTTATTTATTTGAGAGAGAGAGAGTGAGAGAGTGTGAGAGGGGAGAAGGTAAAAGGGAGAAGCAGACACCCTGTGGAGCTGGGAGCTGGATGTGGGACTCAACGCCGGGACTCTAGGATCATGACCTAAGGTGAAGGCAGTCGTTTAACCAACTGAGCCACCCAGGCACCCCCAGAGCACTCTGTTCTTAACAAGAGCTGACCTCAGAAAAAACTGGTTAACCAGAGGCTAACTGTTTGGATATGATCAGAGTTCAACTGACCTGGGAGAAGTAAATAACCAATTCCAGCCCACTCCAGCCATCCTATACATGCTAAAAAAGATGGAAATATTTGGAAATTCAAAGTTTTATAGCAGTACTTTTTGCCTGATACATCATGTTGATCTATCAGGAAAAATTACAAGGCATACCAAATGGGAGAAAATATAATTTGAAGAGACAGAATAAACATCAGAACCAGATATGGAAATGATACTGGAATTAACAAACCAGGAATTTAAAACTATAATTATTATGCTAAGGGCTCTAATGGATACTGCAGGCATGCAGGTATAGGGGCTAAGGATAGGCCACTTCAAGTTGGTCCACTTTGGCATAAACATTTTGAGTTAAAATCAGTCAGACCTCATAAGATTCAAGAAAAGTTCTTTACCTCCTCCTCAACTGCCTATCTGTATCAGGAAGAGAGCTATTAACAGAAATTCCTCTTTACCTAAAAATCTTATCTGCATAATATCTTTGTCTTCTAAACATCTCTCATCTTCCTGGCAACCTCCCCTCTGTATCCTCAGAACTCTATTCCTTTCCTTGGCTCATCTAAGGATCATGTTGCCTCACTGTCTTTAGAATTCCCATGTCTGTGTGGATTCCCTTCTATATATGCTATTAAATTTAATTTTCTCCTGTTAACCTGTCTCATGTCAATTTGATTTTAAGTCCAGCTAAAGGACCTTGAAGGGTAGAAGAAAATTCTTCCACCCAAACACAAAACAGACGGGCAATGTAAGCACAGAGATGGGAATCTTAAGAATAAAAAAAGAAATGTTAGAAATCAAAAACACTGTAACAGAAATACAGAATGCCTTTGATGAGCTAACTGGTAGACTGGACACAGCTAAAGAAAAAAATCTCTTAGCTTGAGGATATCTCAAAAGGAACCTCCAAAACTAAAAGCAAAGATAATAAAGGCTGAAACAACAGAAAAAAAAATCAGAGCAGCATATCTAAGGACTATGGGACAACTACGAAGGGTTGAGCAAATTCATAATGGGAATACCAGGAGAAGAGAGAAAGGAACAGAAGAAAATTTGAAGCAATAATGACTGAGAATTTTCCAAAATTAATGTCAGACACCAAACCACAGGTCCAAAAAGCTCAGAGAACACTGAGCAGAATAAATGCAAAAAGAATTACACCTAGGCATATCATATTCAAACTACAGAAAACCAGAGATAAAGAAAAAATAGTGAAAGAAGCCATAAGAAAAAGCACCTTACCAATAAAAGAAGAAAGACAAAAATTATATTTGACTTCTCAGAAACCATGCAAACAAGGCAGTAGAGATAAATATTTAAAGAGTTGAGGAAAAAAAAAACAAACCTAGAATTTGGGCCCTAAGAAATTATCCTTTGAAAGTGAAGGAAAAATACAGACTTTCAAACAAAAAATAAAGACTACCTGTTGCCAGGTGAGCTGTCATACAAGAAATGTTTAAAAAAGGTATTTGGTTTTGGTTTCCTTTTTCTTTTTTCTTTTCTTTTTTTTTTTAGAGAGGGAGAAAGAGAGAGAGAAAGTGGAGGAGGGGCAGAGAGAGAGAGGGAGAAAGAATCTCAAGCAGGCTCCACACCCAGTGGAGCCTGATGCCAGGCTCAATCTCATAACCCTGAGATCACTGAGTCAGACACTTAATGGCCTGAGCTACTTACATGCCCCTAAAAATGTTTTTAAGAGAAAATGAAAATGACATAGGTCAGAAACAAACAAATATATATATATATATACATATATATATATATACACACACACACACACATATATATATATATGAAGAGTTTAGAAGGGATAAATGAAAATAAAAGAAAAACTTGTTTTTCTCATTCTTAACTGACCTAACAAAAAATAGCTTGTTCAAAATAGTAATAACAAAAGAGATATTTAATAGTATATGCTTATACATAACTGAAATGAATGACAACAATAATACCAGGGAAAAGACAGAGGGAGTAAGGTTATTTGTTACTATAAGGTAATCATACTACCTATGAAGCAGTATAGTGTTATTTGAAAGCAGACTTGGATTTATGGTAAATGTATATTGCCAACTCTAGGGAAATCACTAAAAAATTTTAAACATAAGTATAGCTGATATGCTAAGAAATGTGAGAAAATGAAATCATATAAAACATTCAATTAAAACCACAGAACTTCAAAAAAGAGTAGAAGACAAAAATAGGAACAAAGAACAGGGCAATATTTAGAAAGAGTAACAAACATGCTACATTAATCCAAATATATTAATAATCAATTGAATGTCAATGTTCTAAACACACTGATTAGAAAAGATTGTCAGAATGGATCAAAAAACAAGATCCAGCTCAGTTATCTATAAGAAACATATATTGATTATAAAGACATACAGATTAAAGGTAAATGGATGAAGAAAAATATATAATGCTAATAAGAAATCAAAAGAAAGCTGGGGTGGGTATATAAATTTCAGACATGGCTGATTTCAAAGTAAGGAGAATTATCAGAGATAAAGAAGGATATCACATAATGAGAAAAGGGTCAATTCTCCAAGATGACATGGCAATCCTTAAATGTGTATGGTGTATGTACCAAGCAACAGAGCATCTAACCACCTGAGACAAAAACTGATAGAACCACAGGGAGAACTAGATGAATTCATTATCATAAATGGAGACTTAAACACCAATCTACCAGAAATGGACAGATCCAGCAGACAGAAAACAGTAATTACTAGTTAAACACAAAAATTACCATCAATAAACTAGATATAATAGACATCTGGAGACATCCAACAACAGCTAAATGCATGCATTTCTCAGTCTCACATGGAATTTTCACCAAAATATATGACATTCTGGGGAAGGAATTAAGAAGGTGTAGTAGTAGGGGTACCCTGAGCTTGCCCTGTCCCTCAAACACAGCTTGATCAACATTGAACTGTTTTGAACAACTAGGAATATGATCTGAAGATTAAGAAAACAATCTGCACAGTTGGAGAGAGAGAAAAGTGGTAGATGCAAGGTTCAGAGCCAGGAATTGGGGGGAGAGGAAAGCCATGAGTCTGTAAAGGGAAGGGAACCCTTTCTGCAGAGCAGAGTCAAGGAGAGGGAGAGAGTGCAGTGGGTTGATACTGCACAATAAGCCCTAGTAATGATGAAGTCTTAGAATATAAGTGAGGTTCGGTGGGATGAGGCTGGGAGCTGATGACCAAGAAAGAATTCTTGAGACATCTTTGGTGCAAAATTTGGTCCACTTGACAGGCAGAGATCACAAGTAGGCAAAGAGGCAGGCAAAGAGAGAGGGGGAAGCAGGCGAGCAGAGAGCCCAACACGGGGCTCGATCCCAGGTCCCTGAGACCATGACCCGAGCCAAAGGCAGAGGCCCAACCCACTGAGCCACCCAGGTGCCCCAGAAATGGTGGTTTATTAAAGCACAGGGACCCATGGGCAGAAAGAGCTGCTGCCCCAGGGCGTGAGGAATGGCTCATTATATACTTGCAAGTTGGGGAGAGGGCTAGGGATGGCATAAGTCAATGAGGAATTTTGGAAGCAAGGTTTCCAGGACCTTGAGGGGCTAGCTATTGTTGGGGAAAAGGTTATTCATTAGAAGTAATAAAACCTCTGTCTGAGACCCTTTAGATGTATATCAGTGCACCCTATGTTTGGGAATGATTGTCAGCATGTATCATGGAGGGTTTAGAGATAAAGTTTCCAAAGGAATTGTTAAAGTAGACTTACAGGGTCCTGGTTGGGGGTAGGGGATTGGTCAGTGTAGGATTGCCCTTTGCCCTTAACAAAGCCTCCAGGTGGAGGTAGTTGAGTCCCTAAAGGAATGTCACCCCACCCTTCTCAAGGGCTTGTCAATGGGTAAGGAAATTTAATAATTTTTCTTCTGCTTGTTTCCCACATCAATAAGGAGATCGCCTGGGTCGCACTGGGAAGGATCATTCCACTTCACGGGGTACATTAGAAGAGGGTATTTTGCCTCTCCAAGGATAAAAGGCCAGTGGAGAGCCATTGAACAGTGCTCAACAGCAGAAAACCTCTTAACAGCTTTTTGCTGAGAGCTGCAATAGGCTTAAACCTCTGTGTTCCCACCTAGGCACTGCTTTTCTGGGACAGAACTGAGCAGAGAGCAGAGACATGGGCAGACTGCAGATAACCTGGCCACTGCTTTTTTGCTGTCTACCACAATACCTTCGAGACTCTGTGTGACTGCTTTTCTGGGACAGAATTTCTGGAGTAGGGGACTGAGTTGTGTGCAGAGGGCTGATACCGGGTTCCAGCTTTTTGCTAAGCATTCCAAAATAAACTTTACCCTCTGTGTGCAAACTGTGTAAATGCTTTTCTGGGACAGGATGGTGCTGGGAGCAACTAGAGGTTCTCCTCTGTTCGAAGGGAATGGATCTATACCTTGCTAGGCACTTTAAAACTTGGGAGTTTTTAATCCCAGCCACTAGCCTGAAATAAAAGACAGATCTATTGGTGCCAGGCACACCGACATCCCGGGAACAGACATGTTAAGGGCAGGGAACTGACAAAAGCCCCAGACATAGATTGTTTGCTTTTCTGTGAGGACCTCCTAAACAGTGGTGGTCAAGAGTTCCCCTCCCCAGGGACAAGAGGGCAAGGTGACACCATATTCTTCCTTCTCTACCACCCTTCCCTCCCCACAACCACCAGCACAGTCATACTTCAGAAAGAAACACAAGGCTTCCAGTGGAGGCTGGAGTCCCCTACACTAAATCGTGTCCCCCTGGGCAAGGCAGGGGCATCTTTACAAGGGCAAATCAGCTTGTGAGCCAACCCAGCAGGCCTCCCCTTTTAAGGGAGAGACTCAGAAGACCAAACCAGGCCACCCTCCTACGTGTTCCAAGTCTATTGATTAAAGAATGCTCCAAAATGTCAGGTTCTGGTGGAAATAGGAGCAGGCTCCTTTTTTTTTCCCCCTTAAGTTTAAAAATTTTTATTTTTCTATTTCTTATTTTTTTATCTCATATATATATATATTTTTTTTTTCTTTCCCTCTCTCTGTCTCTGTCTCTCTCTCTTTTGGTAACAAGCTTGTAATTTTTTGTTCATTTGTCAGTTTGTTTCCTTTTCTTATTTTTCAGATCAGGCTTCTTATTTTTTTCTCTTTTCTTTTCTCCTTGCTCGTTTATTCCTTCTTTCTTCCCTATTCTTTGGAATCAGGCTTATAGTTTTTTGTTTGTTTGTTTGCGTTTTTGTTCCTTTTTCTTTTTTCCTGGATCAGGTTTTGCTCCCTGACCCCCAGGCTTATCTTAGCAAACAAATCAAAACACACCTAGTTTAAGATCCAAACCATCCCCACTACAAGCAAGGAGGAACTCTGTAGAGGATGGAGCAGTGGAAAAGAGCAGAAAAACACAACAGCAGAGTATGCACAGCATATATCAGAAACAGTACCTTAAGTTTTGAGTTTTGTTGTTGTTGTTTTTTCTTTCTTCCTTTCTTTCCTGGGCAAAATGACAAGAAACAGAAATTCACCCCAAAAGAAAGAACAGGAGGAATTAGTCACTGCCAGATACTTATTCAATATGGATATAAATAAGATATCTGAACTAGAATTTAAAACAATGATTATAAAGATACTATCTGGGGTGGAAAAAAGCATAGAAGACACTAGAGGATCCTATACTGTAGAGTTAAGAAAACTAAAATCTAGTCAGGCCCAAAATAAAAATGCTATAAACAGAGATGCAGTTCTAAGTGGGGTCTGTAAAAATGAGGATGGATGAACAAAAGAGCTAATCAGTGACATAGAAGATAAAATGATGGAAAATAAGGAAGCTGAAAATAGGAAGAAAAGAAACCTATTCGATCATGAAGATAGACTGAGGGAACTCAGTGATTCCCTAAACTAAAATAATATCTGTATTATAGGACTCCCAGAAGATGAGGAGCAGAAGAAAGTGGCAGAAGGTTTATTTGAACAAACTATAGCTGAGGACTTCCTTAATCTGGGGAAGGAAACAGTCATTCAAGTCCAGGAGGCCTGAGATAAAATACAAAATCAACAAAAACAGATCAACACCTCAACATGTTATAGTGAAATTTGGAAATTACAAAGATAAAGAGAAAATCCTGAAAGCAGCTCAGGATAAGACATCCTTAACCTGCAAGGGTAGACACATGAGGCTGGCAGCAAGCCTGTCCACAGAGATATGGCTGGCTAGGACATATTCCTAGACTGGCATGACATATTCAATGTGCTAAATGGGAAAAACATGCAGCCAAGAATACTTTATCCAGCTAAGCTGTCATTCAGAATCAAAGTAGATATAGAGTTTCCAGGACAAAAACTAAAAGGAATTTGTGAACACTAACAAGCCCTGCAAGAAATATTAAAAGGGATCCTTTGAGTGGAGAGAAAGCCCCAAAGTAACAAAGATCAGAAAGGAACAGAGACAATCTACAAGAACAGCAACTTTATAGTTAGTTAATACAATGGCACTAAATTCACATTTTTCAAGTATTACTCTGAATGTAAATGATCCAATCAAAGGACATATGGTATCAGAATAGAAAAAAAAGAATCATCTATATACTGCTTAGTATATATAATATACATATTAGTCTCTTATATACAAGACTCATTTTAGACTCAGAGACACCTCCAGCTTAAAGTGAGGGTGTGGAGATTGATTTGTCATGGTAATGGACATCAAAAGAAAGCTGAAGTAGCCTTCCTTGCATCAGAAAAACTAGATTTTAAACCAAAGACTGTAATAGGAGATGAAGAAGAACACTATATCATAATAAAGGGGTCTATCCAACAAGAAGATCTAACAGTTGTAAATATTTATGCCTGTAACTTGGGGGCAGCCAAATATACAAACCAATTAATAACAAAATTAAAGAAATTCATTCATTGGTAAGAATACAATAATAATAGGAGAGTTTAACACCCCACTCACAGTAATGGACAGATCATCTAAGCAGACCAGCAAGGAAATGAGGGCTTTGAATGACTAGACCAGATGGACTTAACAGATATATTCAGAGCATTTCATCCTAAAGCAACAGAATACCTATTCTTTTCAAGTGCACATGGAACATTCTCCAGAATAGATTGCATACAAGGTCACCAATTACAAAACAGACCTTAACAAATACAAAAATATTGGGGTGGCTGGGATCCTCAGTTGGTAAAGCATCTACCTTGAGCTCAGGTCATGATACTGGGGTCCTGGGATTAAGCCTCACATCCCCATCCAGTTCCCTGCTCAGTGCAGAGCCCTCATTTCCTTCTTCTTCTGCCCCTTCCCCACCACATTTGTGCTCTCTCTCAAATAAATAAAAATCTTAAATTAAAAAAAAATATTGAGAATATACCATGCATATTTTCATACACAATGCTATAAAACTTGAAGTCAACAACAAGAAGAAATTTGGAAGGATCACAAATACACGGAGGTTAAAAATCATCCCACTAAAGAATGAATGGGCCAACCAGGAAATTAAAGAATAATTACAAAAATACATAGAAGCAAATTAACATAAAAACATGGCAGTTCAAACCTTCTGAGATGCAACAAAGGTGTTCCTAAGAGGGAAGCATATAGCAACACAGGCATTCCTTAAGAAACAAGAAAAGTCTCAAATACACAACTTAGTCTTACATCAAAAAGAGCTAGGAAAAGAATAGCAAACAAAGCCTAAATCCATCAGAAGAGAATTAATAAAGAGTGGAGCAGAAATCAATGAAATAGAAACCAAAAGAATAGTGGAATCGATCAATGAAACTAGGAGCTGATTCTTTGAAAGAATTAATAAGATTGGTAAACCCCTAGCCAGGCTAATCAAAAAGAAAGAAAAAGGACACAAATAAATAAAATCATGAATGAAAGAGGAGAGATCACAACCAACACTGAAGAAATACAAACAATTATAAAAACATATTATGAGCAATTATATGCCAACAAATTAGGGAATCTGGAAGAAATGGATAAATTCCTAGAAACATATAAACTACCAAAATGGAAAGAGGAAGAAATAGAAAAATTGAATAGATTCATAAAAAGCAAAGAATTGGATCAGAATCTCCCAAAAAACAAGAGTCCAAGGCCACATGGCTTCCTAGAGGAATTCAGTCAAACGTTTAAAGAAGAAATAATACTTACTCTTCTGAAACTGCTCCAAAAAACAGAAATGGAATGGAAATTTCCAAACTCATTCTATGAGGCCAGCATTACCTTAATCTCAAAATCAGACAAAGACCCTACTAAAAAGGAGAATTACAGACCAATATCCCTGATGAACATGGATGCCAAGATTCTCACCAAAATACTAGCTAATAGGACCCAACATTACATTAAAAGGATTGTTCACCATGACCAAGAGGGATTTATTCCTGAGCTACAGGAGTGGTTCAACATCTGCAAGTCAATCAATGTGATACACCACATTAATAAAAGAAAGGACAAGAATTATATGATTCTCTTGGGGCACCTGGGTGGGTCAGTGGGTTAAATCCTCTGCCTTCAGCTCAGGTCATGATCCCAGGGTCCTGGGATCGAGCCCCACATCTGGCTCTCTGCTCAGCAGGGAGCCTGCTTCCCCCTCTCTCTCTGCCTGCCTCTCTGCCTACTTGTGCTGTCTGTCAAATAAATAAATAAATAAATCTTAAAAAAAAAAAGAATCATATGATCCTCTCAATAGATGCAGCAAAAGCATTTGACAAAATACAGCATCCTTTCTTAATAAAAACCCTTGGCTATGTAGGGATAAAGGGAACATACCTCAATATCATAAAAGCCATACGCAAAAGACCCACAGTGAATATCATCCTCAATGGGGAAAAACTGAGAGCTTTTCCCCAAAGGTCAGGAACACAACAGGGATGTCCACTCTCACCAGTGTTGTTCAACATAGTACTAGAAGTCCTAACCTCAGCAATCAGACAACAAAAAGAAATAAAAAGCATTCAAATTGGCAAGGAAGAAGTCAAACTTTCACTCTTCACAGACAATATGATACTCCATGTAGAAAAGCCAAAAGATTCCATCCAAAAATTGCTAGAACTGATACAGGAATTCTGCAAAGTAGCAAGATATAAAATCAATGCAAAGAAGGCAGTCAGATTTACATATACTAACAATGAGGCAGAAGAAAGAGAAATCAAGGAATCAATCCCTTTTATAACTTCACCAAAACCATAAGACACCTAGGAATAAACCTAACCAAACAGGTAAATGATCTATACTCTGAAAACTATAGAACACTATATAGCACTATAGAAACTTTATATTTATAGAAATAAATTTATTTTTATATTTATTTATATTTATATTTTATATTATTTATATTTATATTTATAAATAAATATATTTATTTTATTTATAGAAATAAATTTATATTTATAGAAATGAATTGAGGAAAACACAAAGAAATGGAAAAATATTTCATGTGCATATATTGGAAGAAAAAATATTGTTAAAATGTCTATGCTACCCAAAGCAATCTACACATTCAATTCAATCCCTATCAAAATACCACCAGCAGTTTTCACAGAGCTAGAACAAACAATCCTAAAATTTGTATGGAACCACAAAGACCCTAAATAGCCAAAGTGATCTTGAAAAAGAAGATCAAACCTGGAGATATCAAAATTCTGGACTTCAAGCTGTATTACAAAGCTGTAGTCATCAAGATAGTATGACACTGGCACTAAAACAGACACATAAATCAATGGAGCAGAATAGAGAACCCAGAGAGGGACCCTCAACTCTATGGGCAAATAATCTTCAACAAGGCAAGAAAGAATATCTGATGGGAAAAAGACAGTCTCTTAAAAAAAATGGCATTGGGAAAACTGGAAAGCCACATACAGAAGAATGAAACTGGACCACTTCCTTACACCATACACAAAAATAAATTCAAAATGGATGAAAAACCTAAATGTGAGAGAGGAATCCATCAAAATCTTAGAGGACAACACAGGCAGCAACCTCTTTGGCCTCGTCTGCAGCACCTCCTTGCCAGACACGTCTCCAAAGACAAAGGAATAAAAAGCAAAAATGAACTACTAGGATTTTGTCAAGATATAAAGCTTTTGCACAACAAAGGAAATAGTCAATAAACTAAAAGGTAACCTATTGAATGGGAGAAGATATTTACAAATGACTTACTAGACAAAGGGCTAGTATCCCAAATCTATAAAGAACTTACCAAACTCAACACCCAGAAAACAAAAGCCCAGTCAAGAAATGGGCAGAAAGCATGAACAGACATTTCTCCAAAGAGATAAAAATGGCAGGCAGACACAAGAAAAAATGCTCAGCATCATTCAGCGTTAGAGAAATACAAATCAAAACCACAGTGCGATACCACCTCACACCAGTCAGAATTACTAAAATTAACACCTCAGGAAACAACAGATGTTGGTGAGAATATGGAGAAAGTAGAACCCTCTTATGCTGTTGGTGAGAATGCAGATGGTTGCAGCCACTCTGGAAAACAGTCTGAAGTTTCCTCAAAAAGTTAGAAATAGAACTACCCTGTGACCCAGCAATTATACTACTAGGTATTTATCCAAAGGATACAAAAATAGTTATTCCAAGGGGCACACACACCCCCAATGTTTATAGCAGCAATGTCTACAATAGCCAAACTATGGAAAGAGCCCAGATGTCTATCAATGGATGAATGGACAAAAGAGAATGGAATATTGCTCAGCCATCAAAAAGGAGTGAAATCTTGTCATTTGCAATGATGAGGATGGAATGAGAGTGTATTATGCTAAGTGAAATAAGTCAGCAAGAGAAAAACAACATATTATTTCACTCATATGTGGAATTTAAAAAACAAAACAGATGACCATAGGGGAAGGGAAGGAAAAATAAAATAGATAAAAACAGAGAGGGAGGCAAACCATAAGAGACTCTTTTAACTATAGAAAACAAGTGAAGGTTTGCTAGAGGGGAGGTGTGTGGTGGAATGGGGTAATTGGGTGATGGGCATTAAGGAGGGCACTTAATGTAATGAGCAGTGGGTGTTATATGCAACTAATAAATTACTAAATTCTACCCCTGAAACTAGTAATACACTATATGTTAATGAAATTGAATTTAAATAAATAGTTTAAAAAATATATATATATATATATATGATATTCTGGGCCATAAATTATACCTTAGCAGATTTAAAAGAATAGAAATCATACAATATGTTCCCTCATACCATGGTGGAATCACCATAAATCAAGAAAAGAAAGATAACTAGAAAATACCAAAATATAAGGAGATAAAACAACACAGTTATACATAGCACATAAACCCAAAAAGAAATCTCAAAAGACACTTAAAAATATTTTGAACTAAATGAAAATGAAGACAAATTTGGGGGAACCAGTGAAAGCAATGTTTAGAGAGAGATTTATAGCATTAAACATCTATCTTGGAAAAGAAAAAAAAATACTTAAAATCAGCAATCTATATTTCTACCACTGGAAAGTTGAAACACAAATTAAATTCAAAGTGAGTAGAGGAAAAGAAATAATAAAAATGAAACTGAAAACAGGAAACCAATTGAGTAATGAGTGGAACCAAATACTACTTCTTTGTAAAGATATATATAATAAATAAACCTCTAGCAAGTATAAGGGAAAAAAGGAGACAACTTATTAATATCAGTAACAAAAGAAGAAACATCATTTAAAATCCCATGGACATTAAAAGGTTAATAAAAGGAAATATAAATAATTATATGCCCACAAATTTGACAAACTACATGATGTGGACAAATTCCATGAAAGGCATAAGCTGTCAAAATTCACATAAGAATAGACAATCTGAACAGGCCAATATCTATGAAATAAATTGGATCTATAATTAAAAACCTTCCAGGGACGCCTGGGTGGCTCAGTTGGTTAAGCCGCTGCCTCTGGCTCAGGTCATGATCCCAGCGTCCTGGGATCGAGTCCCACATCGGGCTCCTTGCTCAGCAGGAGCCTGCTTCTCTGTCTGCCTCTGCCTGCCACTCTGTCTGCCTGTGCTCACTCTGACAAATAAATAAATAAAATCTTTAAAAAAAAAAACTTTCCAAAACAAAAAGCACTGAGGCAGACAGGTTTACCGGTGAAGTCTACCAAATATTTAAGGAGCAAATTATACCAATTTTCTTTAATCTCTCTGAGAAATTAGAAGCAGAAGGAATACTTCCTAGCCCATCCCATGAAGCCAGCATTACTATAATACCAAAATAAGACAAAGACATTATAAGAAAAAACTACAGACTAATATCTGTATTAGTAATGTACATAGATTTGGAAATCCTCAACAAAATATTAGCAAACTGAATCCAACAAAATATAATATCTGTATTGTAATGAACATAGATTTGGAAATCCTCAACAAAATATTAGCAAACTGAATCCAACAAAATATAAAAATAATTATACATCACAACCTAGTGGGTTTATCCCAAGTATGTAAGATTGGTCCAACATTTGAAAATCAGTTCATGTAATCCAGGCACATCAACAGGCTAAAAATTTTTTAAAAATCACAGGATTTTAAAATGGCCCAAATCCAAAACACTGACATCAAATATTGGTAAGAAGGTGGAGTAACAGGAACTTTCACACAATGCCAGTAGGAACACAAAACGGTACAGCCACTCTGGAAGAGAGTTTTGCAGTTTCTTATAAAACTAAACATACTCTTACCACAAAATCCAGCAGTCATACTCTCTGGTATTTACCCAAAGGTATTAAAAGCTGATGTGCACACAAAAACCTGCGCAAGGAGGTTTACAGCAGCTTTATTCATAACTGCCAAAACTTGAAAGCAACCAAGATGTCCTTCAGTAGGCTAATGGTTGAAAAAATAAATATGTCCACAAGACAGGATATTATTCAACACTAAACATAAGTGAGGTATCCAGCCATGAAAAGACATAGAAGAACTTTCAATGCATATTACTAAGTGAAAGAAGCCTATCTGAAAAGGCTGCATATCATAGGATTCTAACTATATGACATTCTGGAAAATGTAAACTATGGAGATAATAAAAATATCAGTGGTTGCTAGGGTTTGAACAGAAAGAGGGGATGAATAGAAAGAGAGGACAAATAGAGCACAGAAGATTTTTAGGAAAGTGAAAACACTATTTGATTCTAAATAATGATGGAATCATGTCACTATATATTTGTCCAAACCCATAGAATGTACAAAACCAAGAGTGAACTATGGTGTAAACTATGAAATTTGGGTGATTGGTTTGTCATTGTAGTTTCATCGGCTGTAATAAATGTACAACTCTGGTGGGGGATGTTGATAAGGGGGAGGCTATAGATATGTAGAGGCAAGGGTTATTTGAGAAATCTTGTAACTTCCACTCAATTTTTCTGTGTATTAAAAGTGGTCTAAAGAAGTAAAGTTTGTGTTTTTTTAAAGAAAGAGAGGTCCCCTATCTCCCAGTCTCTGTGGGAGGGCTGCAGTCTAACTTCAGTAAGCATAATTAACAAACACAGATGACCTAATCACATAAACCAACTTTCCTGCTAACATCCTTCCATACATTTTCACTAGCTTGCTCCAATGTTTAAAAACCTTCCTGCCTTTTGTTTTGATGGAGTTGAGTTCAATCTCTTTCCTTTTGCAAGTCTTTAATAAAGTCTTTCTTACCAGTTCACCTGGTTTAGTGCAATTTTACATTGACAGTTCTCATAGAATTCTCCCTCCATGGTTTAGTGATAATGTGATCCTCACCTTCAGGTTCAGTGTTCATCCAAGATCTGACATCAGTCCAGTCTTGAATATGATGTGGGGAAGTTAAGAAATCCTAGTTCAGTAATTCACATGAGTGAGCAATAGACTTAATTCAACCACAAAATTTTTGTAATAAGATTTCTACCTTGCTTCTGAAATAACACCCTTCTTGGTTTCCACTCATAAACTATATATATATATTGGTGTCTCTAGGTAAGATTTCTTGTCCTATGATCTTCCCTAATCCTCTAAGACCTTACTATTTCTATCTTCTAATTCAACTAAGAACTAGATACCAACTAAGAACAGTTCATAAACCCTGTGTTTGCTGTGTGACCAAGCCTACAGGGATCTTTATTTTGGAGCCTAAATACCATTTTCTGCTGCCTGCCTATTTAGAAATATCATACAGCCTGCTACCTGGATTATTCCATAACATACTTTGTCATAGGCTTGGAGTCGTTATTTGTCCTGCCCAATGGAACTATCACTTATCACTGTGGTCTTGTTTTGTGCTTAAGTCCCTGTCTTTCCTCGTGATTGGGTCTAGATTTCCAGGGTGTTGTGCCTCCTGCTCAACCTTATCCCCAAGAACCTCTCAAGTGACAATTTAAGGTCATATTCTATGCTGAAATAAAATGTTGCCCTTACTACTAACACTGGGTACAGAGAGGCTCAGGTGTTTGCATACGTTCTAGGCCACAGAATGTACAACTTGTGCTTCAACATTTTTTTTTTCATTTTAGAAATTAATTTAGGCATATAATTTTAGAATGAGTTGTGTTTATGGTTTTATACTCAATTTAGGAATATTATTTTTTATTCAATTTAGGCGCATTGATTTGGAATAATATATTTTGGAATGCATAGAATTCTTCTGAGGATAAAATGAAATTCCATAAAAAGCTTCCCAAATATTAAAAAAAAATGTTTAATTTACAAAGAAAATAGCAAAGGCGGTAGAGACCAATAGAGAGGCCTCTGGAGTTCCTAGATATAAAGCCACAATATTGGATACAAATCTCTTTTCATCTGGGGCATAGAGAGAGGAACTCAATGAAAACAATAAAGGAAATAAAATCTTCTTGCTATTTTCTTCAAATTTCTTCTTCAATTAGGTCTGCCCTTAATGGAAGAGAGAATTTATTTTCAATAACTCCCAGGCTGCACAGATTTCCCAAGGAAAGTCTGCACTTCCCCGCAGAATCATCTATGGATGTGCTCTTAAGTACCAATTCATAATACCACTAAAACCATTTCTTCCAATCTGCATAGAGTGAGTGCTGATGTAACTGATTTATTTTTTTAAATAACTTGTTCAGAGATACACACCGTGCCTGTGGAGAACTCTTTTCAACAAAAGTATAAAGAGATTTTTCTAAATAATTACCTCCAGTCTCTACCCATGTCAGTAAAAATATATATTCAAAATAATGATAGGTGTGAGCTTTTATTATTTGCAGAATTCATTAAAGAGAGGTGATACCTTGAACTCAGATATGTTGGACATATCTGGCAAAGAGTCTAGACCAATGGTTCCCATAAGCAATTTTACCCTGCAAGGGCCATTTTTCAATGTTTAGAGAATTTTGATTGTTACAACTATGGGAATTGGGAAGATTGCAACTGGCATCTAGTGGGTAGAGGCTAGGAATGTTGCTAAATATCCTATAATGCTCAAGAAAGCCCCCTTAACAAGGAATTATATTGTCCAAAATGTCAATCGTGCAGAGGTTAACAAACCTTGGGCTAGGCAAATCAAAGTCTCATTGGATGAAGGCTGACAAGACTCTTGAGAGAACTTACTCCAAAGTAATAATGAACCAGAGAGTCAGGGATAATTCTGTGTATGGCATAACATGCTGTGCTTGTTTCCAAAAGAGCCCCTCTCTCATGGGAAACATTCCTGGATCCCAGACAAAACAGAAACCAGAAGGAACAATGCCAAAATCTCCCATTAAAAACTCAACAGAGCAATATGATTTGGAAACCTCTTCTCCAACAATATGTACCATGGGGAGGGGAATGGAGTGACCTTCTACTTTCCCCAACAATAAAAATCACAGCACTTGGAAAACTCTCAGTTCCACCAAGCTGGAATAGCCTCATTCCTCCTAGGTCCTACCCTTACAACTAGAATCCCTGGATATAACTCAACAAACAAGTACAGGAAAACCCTGAAAGGCAGACAAAAGAAACCTGACAGACTGGGGCCCTCAGAGCTGGAGGAAACTCGTGGAACTGCGTGGTTCCCTGAGTTTTCTGTCTGCCTTCTGCACACCTCAGAAGAGGTGGTATAAAAGCCTCCAAGCCAGAATAAGCAACAGAAAGACAAAGTAAGCTCAAGAAAAGCCTGTTTCCACCAGCCAAGGGACTGAAGAAAGGGTTGCCTAACAATTTCGGCAAAACCTGCTTTTCTCCAGCCAAACACCATTGAAACACCCTTCTCCTCACCCTCACCTTGAAGGTTTAACAGGCTAAGTGAGGAGCTTGTATTCCACTGCACACCCCACATAAATGGAAGGAGGTATCTGCCCTAAAGGGGAGGTAATCAATACTCCATTGCCAGAAGCAGGTGGTACTCCAGTTTCATTGCTGGGACAGTCAAGAGGGCTGAGTGGGAAGGTGATTTTCTTTTCTTTTTTTTTTTCTTTCAATTTTTTTTCCAGTTTTATTGATATATAATTGACATACAGTACTATATAAATTTAAGGTGTAGAACATAGTGATTTGACCTATATATATTGGGAAATGATTACCACAATTAAGTTTAGTTAAACATCTATCATCTCATACAGAAGAAAGAAAGAAAGAAAGAAAGAAAGAAAGAAAGAAAGAAAGAAAGAAAGAAAGGAGGAAAGGGAGGGAGGAAGGGAAGGAAGGAAGTAAGGAAGTATTTCTTTTCCTTATGATGAGAACTCTTTCTCCCCTAACTGCTTTCATATATACCATTCTGCAGGGTTGACTTCCCATGTTCCAGTCAGCTAAGCAGGCCATACTCTGATGGTTCAGCCAACATTTGTATTGCCCTCTCCTTTTCTTCTCTGTTGCCCTTTCTTCTTTGCTTTTAGTGTATTCTTATTTTTCAATATATTTATATTCTTATAAATACATTTGAGGTAATAAATAACCTCTTAATGTAGTGCTATGCTGCATTCCATAAATACCTTATCATTTCCTATTCTATTAAAAGGATATTTAACAGGTTATTTTTTATACCTTTATTTTAAACTTTTCGGTATCTTTAATTGTTTTAAAATACAACATATTTTTGTATATGTTTTAAAAACCAAATTATTAGGGGTGCCTGGGTGGTTCAGTTGTTAAGCATATGTTAAGCATCTGCCTTCCGCTCAGGTGATGATCCTGGGACCAAGCCCCGTATCGGGCTCCCTGTTTCTCCCTCTCCCATTCCCTCTGTTTGTATTCCCTCTCTTGCTGTCTCTCTATCAAATAAATAAAGACTTAAAAAAATACAAGGTTTAATATTTTCATTGAGGCCAATTATACTGATTCATTTTACCATCTTTTTTCATATTTTCTACTTTCCATGTTTTTAAATATAGTTTTTTTTAATTCCACCTTTTGAAAGCTATGTATCTTATTTGTAATTTTCTGGTCTCTCATATATATATATTCATCACGTTTTTTAATATTAAATTGCCATGCATAACCCAACTGGCCCTTGTCTATTAAGGCTCCAAACAATATGACTCTTAGTTTTCCTCTAGAATGTTCAAATAAGGAACAAACACTTGGAGAGAAACAGAAAGAAGGTTTGTGCTGGGAGTAGGCAAAGAGGGGCATGAAACAACTAAAGGACAAATGAGTGACATAAGAGACTAGAAAAGAAACCTGGAAACAAGATCCTGTAAATGGACTATACTAAGCCATATCTTAGGTAGATGAAGTCATTTTAGGACTCTATAAAGACAACATAGTCTAAGCATTTAGCATAGAAAATACATGGGAAAACATTCAAGGTAATAGATGAGGGTGAGGGCAAGAATTTTGAGTGAAACTGGCAATATCTGAGTGTGATTGCTTAGGTTAAGATAGAATCAGGCTCCACAGTACAAGAAGAGGCAGATCAAGATAAGGCTGAGAAACACAAGATAAAATATTCACCAGAATTACTTATAAAATAGTGCAGTCTTACAAGTTTCCAGATGGCATTCTATACATCACTTTATCATACATCTATATAACATATTCTTTATTAGGTATCACCTTGGTTCTGATCATTTACTTACTTTTTGAATTTGCATTAATATCTTTCTCTTATGATATCATGTTCCATTCATATATTCTATTTCTTCTCAAGAAAAATGAGAAGTTTTTAAAAAGCATGATCCAATTGTAAATGAAATCCTGGGTGCCATCCAGTATCAGTACAATTCCATAATATTGCTTCAAAACATATGCACACACACACACACACAAATGGTAATATTTGAATTGTTGGAAAATTCAAAAATATTGACAAACTATTAGCTAGACTAAAAAAACATAAGACCCAAATAACAAAAAGCAGAAATGAAAGGAGAAACATTAGCTGATGCCATACAAATGAGAAGTATCATAAGAGACTACTATGAACAATCGTGCACCAACAAATTAAATAACTAGAATAAATGGATAAATTTCTAGAAAGATCCAACTTCCCAAGACTGTATCATAAAGAAATTTTTAAAAATCTGTACAGACTTAAAGATAATACAGGGATTAGACTGGTAATCAAGAACCTCCCAACAAAGAAAAGCCTAGCACGAGATTGCTTCAAGCAGAATTCTACAAAATATTTAAAGAAGAATTAAAAGCAATTCTTCTCAAACTCTTAAAAAATTGCAGAGGAGAAAACACTTCCAAACTCATTTTATGAGGCCAGATTTACCCTGATACCAAAACCAGACAAAGATACTACAAGAAAACAAAATCACAGACCACTAACCCTGATAAATATTAATGCAAAATCATCAACAAATTCTAGCAAACAGAATTCAAAAGTAGGTTAAAGAGATCATATACCATGAACAAGTGGAACTTATCCCTGGAATGCAAAATTTTTCAATATACAGAAATCATCAATATGATACACCACATTAACAGAGTGAAGGGACAAAAATTACATCATCTCAATTGAGGCAGGAAAAAAAAATTTGACAAAATTCAGTATCTTCTTATGATAAAAGAAAAAAATCCTCCTTTTAGGTATAGAAGAAACCTTAACATAGAAAAGGCCATATATGAAAAGCCCACAGCTGACATTATATTCAACACTGAAAAACTGAAAGCTTTCCTCTAAGATCAGGAGCAAGGCAAGTATGCCCACTTTCACCACTTCTATTCAGAATAGTATCGGAAAATCCTAGCCAGAGCAATTAGGCAAGAAAAAGAAATAAAAGGCATCCAATTTGGAAAGTAAGAAGTCATCTGTTGGCAGATGACATGAACATATACATTGAAAACCTTAAGGGTTCCACACACAAAAAAATTAGAACTAATAGGCAAATTCAGAAAATTTGATATTTCTATACACTAATAATGAACAATCCAAAAAGAAAATTAAGAGACAATCCCATTCACAATAGCATCAAGAAGAATAAAATTCTTTTGAATAAACTTAACCAAGAGGAAAACGGACTTGTACAATGAAAATGACAAAACATTGGCTTATAAGAAGGAGGAGGAAGAGGAGACACAAATAAATGGAAAGACAGCCATATTCATGGATTGGAAGACTTAATGTTATTAAAATGTTCATACTACTAAAACCAACCTACAGATTCAATGAAATCCCTATCAAAACCCCACTGGCATTTTTTTTTTTTTTGCAGAAATAGGGAAAAAAAAAACACTAAAATTCATATGGAATCTCAAAGAACACCAAGTAGCCCAAACACTCTTGAAAAAGAGAAACAGAGTCAGAAGTCACATACTTCCTGATTTCAAAACATACTGCAAAACTATAGTAAACCAAGCAGTTTGGAATTAGCATAAAGATAGACATATAAACAAATGGAACAGAATAAAAAGCCTAGAAGTATATGGTCAAATGATCTTCAACAAGGGTGCTAAGACAACACAGTGGGGAAAGAATAGCCTCTTAAGAAAATGCTGCTGGGAAAAGTGGATATCCACACACAAAGAAAGAAAGAGGTCCCTTACTTTACACCAAATAACTCAAGAACTAATTCAACATGGATAAGATACTTAATTGTAAGACCTGGAACTATAAAACTCCTAGAAGAAAACATAGGAGAAAAGTTTCATGAAATTGGATTTGGTGATGATTTCTTAGATATAACACCAAATCATATGCAACAAAAGCAAAAATAAATAAGCAAGACTACATCAAACTAAATAGCTTCTGAGCAGCAAGAAAACCATCAATGAAATAGAAAGGCCATCTGTGGAATGGCAGAAAATATTTGTAAACTGTAAATCTTATAAGGGTTAATTTCAAAAAATATAAAGAACTACAACTCAACAACAACAATAAAAATTACCCAATCAAGAAAATGTAAAAAATGTGAATGGACATTTCTCCAGAAATACAACAAATGTCCAAAAAGCATATGAAAAGATGTTCAACATCACTCATCATTGTTGAAATGCAAATCATAACAACAATGAACTATCACCTCCCACCCATTAGAATAGCCCTATCAAAATGAGAAAATAAAAAGTGTTAAGAGGATATAGAAAAATTGGAAACCTTTGTGCAACTGTTGATGAGAATGTAAAATGGTGCAGCCACTTTGGAAAACAGTTCTGTGATTCATAAAATAATTGAAAGCAGAATTGTCATATGATCCAGCAACAATTTCTTGATATATATCCAAAAGAGCTAAAAATACAATCTCAAGGAAATACTTGCACACCCATATTCACTGCATCATTATTCACAATAGTTAAGAGATGTAAGTGACCTAGATGTCCACTGAAGGATGAATAGATTTGGAAAATGTGGTATGTTAATATAATGGAACACTATTTAGCTTCCAAAAGAAGACAATCCTGTCATATGCTACTACATGGATGAACTTTGAGGATACTATGCTAAGTAAAATAAGCTGGTCTCAAAAAAAAAAAGAAATATTGCATGATTCTACATATATCGTATTTAAGTAGTCAAACTCTTAAAAGTAGAGAGTAGAATGGCATTAACTAGGGGCTGAAGTAGAGAAAAAAGAGGAGTTGTTATTCAGTGAGTGTTCTTTCACTTTTGCCAGATGAAAAAGTTCTAGTGATCTGTTGCACAACAAAGTAGACATAATTAACACTACTGTACTGTACATTTAAAAACTATTGACAGTAATTTATATATTATATATTTTTTTACTAAAATTTAAAAAAAGCTTGAGATTTGAAGTCTCCAACCGGAAATGTTTTGCATACTTTGAACATCAAAAATAATAAAGGTTATAGGTTAAAGCTTGCCAGAGGGAAGGAGGGTAGGGAGATGGGCGAAATAGATAAAGGATATTAAGAGTACACCCACCTTGATGAGCACTGAGCAATGCATAGAATTGTTAACTCATTATATTGTACACCAAAACTAATATAACATTGTATGTGAATTATACCTCAATTAAAAAAATAATAATAGAGGTTATAGACAATAATACAAGGAAGCCATGAGTTAATAGAGATGGTTAAGACAGAGAGAGAGAGAAACTAATAAGTGTGGAAAAAATGATAGAATTTTTAAAAAATGAATTTTATAACCTCCAATAATTGACTTATCAAAGATGTAAGACTATTGAGTTAAAAATTGTTGAAAACAGAATTTTTACATGGACTCAAGCTACTGCGCCATAAATTACTTACAATTAGAAAGGAGAGAATATGCTTTTACAAAGGAGATATCTGGCATTCAGCAGCTTAACCAAATAACAGTTGGACATCTGGTAATTATGTGATACAATAAAAATTACATAACATCATTTAGAATTATTGCTAAAATTTTTAATCTTAATCTAATCATGAAGAAATAATCAGATAAACCCATAATGTGAGACATTTTATATGACAACTGGCCTGAATGCCTCTAAAAGTCAATGTCAGGGGAAAATAAGGGAGTGGGCAGAACACTGTTCTAAGTGGAAAGATACTAAGGAGATACAATTACTCAACATAAGATATGAATCTTGAATGCATCTGGGATTTTAAAAATATACATAAAGGAACTAGCTCTAAAAAGTTTTTGAGGCCATTGGAGAAATTTGATATGAGATGGTGATATTTTATATTGTCGAATTATTGTTAAAATTTCTTATGGTCACTAATGGCTGCATAGGAGAATATTCTTAGAAGTTACATGTTAAAATACTTGGGGTTGAGATGCCATGGTGTCTGCAATTTACTTTCAAGTGATTCACCAAATGACATCTGTGTGTGGAGGGAGAAAAGTAAATGTGGCAAAATCATAAAAATAAGTGGATCTATATAAAAGGTATTAAAGTGTTCTATTTTTAAATTTTCAAAATGGGAAACCAGCAGAAATGAAGAAACACAGATTTGTACTGTGTGGTTTGGGAAATAGAGGAGGGAAATATATTGTGCATGAACAAACTCCCCAAGTACCCCCTTTATGCAACTCTGCTCTTTCACCCTATTTCAACTTCCTATTGAAGCTACCACTTTTTTCCTCTCATTCTCTCTCTCCTCTCTCCTGCCTTCCTTCATTCCATCAGTCACTCACAGGCCACAGACACAGACACAGACACACACTGACACACACCTAAACACACATCCCTTGTAAAATCCACTCAGATTGCCCACTGTCATCTGCAATGAAAAAGCTAGATAATCTGCCCAGCAGCTGCATTATAACAGGGTACTGCTTATTTCTTTGAAAAAAGTTAGGTTAGCAATGCTAAATTCATCCTTACAAACAAAGATCCACATGAATTTATATGAAAAATAAGATTCTTGTTTTCTCAACCCATCAGATGCAGCCCTAAACTTTTGGCCACTCTAGGGGAGAATCTATGAAAAGTATTTGAGGGCCAAATGGAAGTTGAGAAGGTTGACATTCAAATACTGCCAAGCCCCTGACAACTGGGTTAGAAATGGTTGTAGTTTAAAAGTTTGCCACAGGGGCGCCTGGGTGGCTCAGTGGGTTAAAGCCTCTGCATTTGGCTCAGGTCATGATCTCAAGATCCTGGGATCGAGCCCCGCATTGAGCCCCGCATTGAGCCCCCCATTGAGCCCTGCATCGGGCTCTCTGCTTGGCAGGGAGCCTGCTTCCCCCTCTCTCTCTGCCTGCCTCTCTGCTTACTTGTGATCTCTGTCTGTCAAATAAATAAATAAAAATTTAAAAAAATAAAAATAAATAAAATCTTTTAAAAAATTTTTAAAAAAAAGTTTGCCACAGTAGCAAAGCAGGCAAAGAGCTGATTAAAGAATTTAACAGACTCAGGGAACTCCAAACACACAAAATTAACCCCTCGAGTAGTATAAATATTGCTAAAGTCACCTCTGTGCTAACAGTGCAGAATGATAAATGCTCAGGCAAGCCTCTTACACCCTACTGACTGTGAGTGATATCTAGATTGGGAAGGGGAAAAGCAACCTCACTGTGGACAGAACATAATGATTAGGAAGAACTCTGTAGTCTAAAGATGTTTGGTTAAGAAAATACTACACCTTGGAGCCAAAACCTTTAATAATAAAGTAAACTAAGTTTACCACAAGTTTTCTTTGCTATGCTCTTTCTTCTCTAATAATAGTCAACAGTACTAATATATTAAAAGCCAAGAGTTTTATATGATGTTTATTTTTATTGGTTTATAGAGATGGGACTCACAGGGTCATGTAGAGTTGGAAATTATCTTCTGTCCTTGTTGGCTTTCTTTTGCTGTGCATAAGGCAATGTTAGACTTCTTTTAAAACTACCTTACTTATTGAGGAAAAGAATGGTGTGATAATTAGCTATTTTCTTTCAATAAAATCAGAGTCTGCAAACTTCACCAGCCAAGCCTTCATAAAAAGTACAAAGTATTCAAAGCTATGGGTGTTTCTCTAGATTTCCCGTACAAACATTTGTCACAAATTATTATTGTGATGCAATGCAAAATATATGCCCAAAAGGAGCAAACCCTGGTTGATTTAAGGACTGGATATTATTGCACTACATTATCAGAGCCCACATGGTCATGTTTGCCTGTTTATTCTGATCCAAAGTTGCATCTATGTGGCTAAAGAAACATTTGAGAGCAGTTGATTCAGATGCCACACAAACAGCACAGGGCAAAAAAGCAAATTAGCAGTAAATTTAGCAACTAGATATAACAGATATCTCCTATAAACATATCAAAAAACCCAAAATAAAACAGGAAAAAATAACTATCTGAAATGAGTATAAAATGAAATGATCACCAATTAACCCTAAGTAGAAGTGAATGACTTCTAAAATGCTGATTAGAGAAAATTTCCTCTTATTGAAGGTAAAAGGAAATGTTCCCAAGAAAAAACTTGGTATTTTACCCTATTCAGAATTATGATGGACAAAAACTAGCAAGAGATTGGCCTACAGATAGGAAAAGTTGACACTTGAGGTTTATCCTAATAATATGTTTATTTAATAGCAGTGTTCATTTAAAAAAATGGAGAACTACAATTTTAGGCTAATGCATTCATTCCAAATTATTTCAACTCCAATTTATTTAATAAAGACAAGTCACACTTTAAGTAAAATTATTGTGCTTTTGCAGATCCAAAACATGTAATTGTGTACTTTAGAACACACACACACACAGAGAACACAGCATACCATTTGAAATCATGTTTAAGATGTCTCTAGAACAGCAATTAGCAAAATGTATTTGAAGAGATGCAAAAGCACTAAAAGTTATCACAAAGGGTGTTAAAATTGTCCAAAATTTTAAAAAATATACACGTAAAACATATTATGACATCAATTGCTTTGTATTGGAAGGTTTACTAAATCAAGCAACAGTAACAATTTGAAACCCACAGTTCATTGCATTAGAGCTCCACATCTCCAGAGCAAATTTCTCAAGACATGCTATAGTGAGAAAGTGTTGTATGTCATACACAGGAGGAATTCTGACTCTTGACTGCAGGACTCCTGTGAAACTATTTTTTTACAATGTCTTCTAAAACTCCAGGTATTTGCCCATAGCATCATAGCAGCCTTCTTCATGGAGCCTCTCCAGGAACCAGTGTCCAGAGGCACACATTTTGGAAATCTCTTCCCTGGAAAACTAAGTGTAGATAAGATAGTGCACTAGTTTTCGAGGACTGTCATTAAGAAAGTACTATAAAGTATCTTAAAAAGAAATGTAATGTCTTACAATCCTGGACGCCTGAGATCCAGGTGTAGGCAGGGGCAGGGTCGAAAGATCTGTCCCAGGCCTCCCTTTTAGCTTCTGGTAGTTCCCTGGCTTGTGGTTGTAAAATTCCAATCTTCATATGAAGTTCTCCCCATGTCTGCACCTCTGTCCAAATTTCTCCTTCACATTTCACTCATCACAAGCAGTTCTACTGTTAACTCATGCTTCAGTTTATTTTTTTCAACTTTTGTGAGGAAAGAAACCATTGTCACACAAAAGAAATGTTAGCAGTATTTCTCTGATGTGGTCTTATACTCAAGCAAACTGTGAGCTGGAGATCCTGGTACATATTTTGTAATATCTTCAAGTAAAACTTGTTTCTCCCTTCTTCTCTTCTGACTGACAATGAATTCTCTAGACCATATATTTTATCATTTTAAAATATTCCATTTACCTTTTATTATATACATTGCCTTGTGTTCTGTTCCAGCAATTTCAGTAAGATTATAAGTCTCTAGAGAGCAACAGTACACTCCATGTCAATTTTTATATCCTCAGTATTGCTTATCTGAGAGCTCAATGCAAAATTACATGCTCAATAGAAACTTGTTTAGGAAATTAAATTATTAACTACTCTCCAAAAAGAAATTGCCAATAATCATACCTAGCAAAGGCATCCAAAATTTTACACTGAAGAAAACAAGACTGAATCTACTCCCAACCCTTCCTTAACTGTAAAGTATATATAAAAGGTATGAGTTTTCAAACTGAAATTTTTGTCACACCTTGGCTTCTGCCTTGATATCTGATTGCTCTCCTCCCATACTTTCTGGTGACTACTTCTTGGCTTCCTTTACTGATTCTCATCTCTGCCCTCCCTAATGGGGTAGCATTCCCCAAGTTCCTATGCTTGGCCTAATTCATATCTACTAAATCATCTCCCTAGACAATATTCACCTATTTCAGTTGTCAACTCCAAAGCAGACTCTGCTTAAGTATACTTCCCTAGATATGACCTCTTTTCTTAAACATAGAGACAAATGTCCACTTTTCACTTACCCACACTTAAACTTGTTATTGTCCCTAAAAACATCAATCCTTTCTTCTGCAACCTGTATTTTGAAGAAATGAGAGTATCCAATAGTCATTTTTGTTTTATTCTTCTCTTTCCATTCCTATGTCCAAAACATTAAGTCTTGATAGTTCTATCTCCATATGCCATCTGTTCTCTCTTCCCTTCTTGCATTGTCATTAATGCTGATCTGTTTCAGACCCTTAGTAGCTCTGCCTGAACTACTACAGGAATTTCCTATATTCACTTGATGGCTCTGCTCATTCTCTTGCCATTCCAAATTACTTTCCAAATTGCAGCTATGCTGGATCTCCCTCATTTGTCCCCTCAAATCTACTCTCTACCCTTACACACATTGATATGCCTCCCTGGAAGCCGAGGTATATGGAATATGTCAACAAGAATTCTCGTCCTTTAGCTTCTCATTGGTTTTGACCAATGAGAAATAGTGGTAGGATTTCAAAGGGTAAACATAGTGAGTCCTGGTTATTTATTGCTTTGATGTCTTTGATTGATCAGGTAGCCCTCTTTACACAGCTCTCTCTCCAGATTCTATTATTTAGGGTTGTAGATAATAAAACCCTGCCTCCAGCTCCAGTTTCAAGGCCTAGGAGCTATATTTCTTTGATCCCATACATTCACCAACATCTTTTGCAAAATCCCTTTATTAAATTCTTATTGAATTACCTGATTGGAATATGCCATCTGTTTCATAACTGAGGCACTAACCCAACTCCCCCCCCCAAATTATATCATTTCCCTACAAAAATCTTAAATTTTTTTTCCATTGTTTAAGTGTGAAAGTTGGTAGAATGGCATTCAAAGTCTTCCACAATTTGTCCTGCCTTTCCTCTGCCATTTTATAACCACACCACTCCCCATCACTGATCTGTGCTCAGACTCACTGTAGTTTACCCTATTCCCTAGAAAGCCATATATTTTTATGCACTGTGCCCTTCTTTTCCTTCTGTTTTTGGTGAAATGCTATTTATTTTTCAATGCCCAGTTAAAAATTCTATCTTTCAAGAAAGCCTTCTCAATTGAAAGTATGTCTCACTTATCTGTTCTTCCAAAATTTATTACATTATTAGTTACGCTCAGGCTTACACTATTATATTAGTACTATTTTAAGTGAAGGGCTATGTATTAACACTTTTATGTGTTCATATGGAAATGTTCCCTTTTGTTTGTTTGTTTGTTTGACATCTTTATTAAGCACACCAAAAGAATACAGATAGCTCTCTATAGGCCTAAATTTTTAGGAGGAAATGTGGCTGAGCTGGTTGTTATACACAATGGTAGTTCCACCAGTCACACAAAACCACCATATCCCCTATCAAATACTAAATTCTATGCTATTGAGCATTATGCTAAAGTGATAATATTGAGAGGAAAATACAGGTGACAGAGCTAAAACAGGGGGGCTTATATGTAATTCTCAGTGGAAGAAAAATAATCTTCAAGAAACAACTTTAAAATGACATCCAAATTTCAGTGACGAGAAAGCTAGGGACATAGGCAAGGGTCACAGATGGAGCCAAGTCAGAATATTCTTCTATGTTTTGACTCATAACTCTGTGAACTAGGAAAGGAAATTGAGAAATTTCTCCAAGAGAACCAAGGGGTTTCCTCCCTGGCTGTGCTGAGGATGTTAAATAAATGTCACCTCAATGTTTTTCCACTAACATTCAAATTTATCTGATCCTCTGAGTCCACAATTAAATTTGAGGCATGTATATCAACAACTGCAAAAGATACTAACCCTTGAGGACCTAGTTTCTATCTTAGGCTAAATTTAAACCCAGGTCAATTTCATCAAGAAGAATAAGTTTCCGTATTTAAAAAAGAAATTTTAGGGACGCCTGGGTGGCTCAATTGGTTAAGTGACTGCCTTCAGCTCAGGTCATGATCTCAGCGTCCTGGGATCGAGTCCCACCCACATCGGGCTCCTTGCTCGGCAGGGAGCCTGCTTCTCCCTCTGCCTCTGCCTGCCACTCTGTCTGCCTGTGCTTGCTCTCTCTCCCTCTCTGACAAATAAATAAATTTAAAAAAAATAAAAAATTAAAAATTAAAAAAATTAAAAAAAAAGAAATTTTAAATCAGCACTTACAAGAGCTTACATTACTTGGATTTGAGTGATGAAATTGGAGGGTTTCTATTCTACACTAAATGATTAAAGTGAATACTTAAGAGGTAATTATGAGTTTGAAACTATATATACTGAACTCCAAAAAATGTAAAAAGAAATAAAAATAGCTCACCATGTAGATATTTGGGCTATTAACATGAAATACAATTAGATATTTCAAAACAATGAAAGAATTGACAAAATTTTTCACTTTTTTTTTCAAATTGTTATGTCTTTATATACCAAGTTGAAAAAGCATTACTTAAAACCAGCTCTGAATAAAGTAGCATTTGCAGCCACATGCTTTTAGTGCTTAGTTGGTATCTGGTTCCTTAACCACATTTGCATGCAGAGGAAATACTCAACATGAAATGAAGGATGGTGGGACAAAAAGTAATAGCAATGTACTTGGAACATCAAGGCTCATCTAGAATTTCCCTTGAATCAGGCCTTTTCTTAAAGTGAGGGACAGAAATCTTAAGACTGTGTGGGAATGTTGAGAGCACAAAGCCCAGACCAAGGCATGGTGGAAGAAAACATACATGCCAGCAGGGATCACCCCTGTTTTACCAACTCATGTCATTGCCATCTCTAATTTTGTGGAACTCTGTCTTGCCTTTTTCTGCATTTTGCTTCCCACAGTCTCCACAGTTTCCATAACCCACAGCCCTTCCTCACTCCCCACCCAAGCCACTGCTGGCAGAACACATGATTAGCTTCAAAGCAAACTCAGATTCTGCAGTTGGAGGTGACCTATCATGAGAGTGACGCCATTTGTTTCTGTATTTTTTAATAAATATTTTCAACTAGAGGGTAATCTTTCCCTTTGAAATAATAACCAGCCTAGGATGCCTATAAATCTAGGTCATTTCCTTATATTTAGTGGGAACTCAGTCAATTGTTAATTGGTAGTCATATTTATTTCTATGATTTGGATTTAAAATCACATTACTCAGAAACCTGGATCTTATCTCCACCTTGTAAATACATAATTGAAGCTTCAACTTGGAGGAGGAATTTTGTTTTTTAGAAAGGAATAAAAATGTGTTTTGGTTTGAAAATATATTTAAAGTCAGTTTAATGAACATCTGTTAAATTCATTAACAAATATCTATCTTGAAAGCTATTTTATACCATATTTTAAATCTACACATGATTGCTCTAAACAGTACCCTAACGTGGTTTCTTTAGAGTATAATCCACTATACAGCTAACAGTGCAAGAACTTCCACATAGTGCTAGTACTCTTTTTGCAGCAGAAAGTCATTCCATGTTTAAGTAAAAGAATATAATAGCCAGAGACACAAACTGTCGTGTTACGTACTTTTCCGCTAATCCAACAAAGTGGCTTTGTTTTATCAGAAAGGAATTCTGTATTCAATTGTGGTCAGTTTTCTCTGTCTTTGTTTCCCTTAAAATATCATTACTTAGATATTGTGGTTATAAACAAACTAAAAGATATGTCCTCTTTGTTTCCAAGGTAGTTGAACTTTGTTTTACTAAGTGAGACTTTAGTTTTACTACTAAAATATAAAAAGCACTATAGCATCTTTAGAAGGAAATGTATTTTCTGTGAGCAGTGAATTTGTGTTAATTGCCAAGATAAAATTTAATGACTGACCCACAGTATTAAAAGTATATATGAGTATCCTACTCTAGTCATATTATTATTTTAGAAAATAAGAAAGGCTAGTTTGAATTTCTTCTGCCATTTTTTTGTGATCATTTTTTAAAAATTGTCATTTCTTTTCAGCGTAACAGAATTCATAGTTTTACACCACACCCAGTGCTCCATGCAATGCATGACCTCCATAATACCCACCACCTGGCTCCCCCAACCTCCCACCCCCCGCCCCTTCAAAACCCTCAGGTTGTTTTTCAAAGTCCATAGTCTCTCATGGTTCATCTCCCCCCCAATTTCCCTCAACTTCCTTCTCCTCTCCGTCTCCCCATGTTCTCTGTGTTATTTGTTATGCTCTGCAAATAAGTGAAACCATATGATAATTGACTCTCTCTGCTTGACTTATTTCACTCAGCATAATCTCTTCCAGTCCCATCCATGTTGCTACAAAAGTTGGGTATTCATCCTTTCTGATGGAGGCATAATACTACATAGTGTATATGGACCACATCTTCCTTATCCATTCGTCCGTGGAAGGGCATCGTGGTTCTTTCCACAGTTTGGCAACCGTGGCCATTGCTGCTATAAACATTGGGGTACAGATGGCCCTTCTTTTCACCACATCTGTATCTTTGGGGTAAATACCCAGTAGCGCAATTGCAGGGTCATAGGGAAGCTCTATTTTTAAATTTTTTTTTTTTTAAATTTCATTTCTTTTCAGTGTAACAGAATTCATAGTTTTACACCACACTCAGTGTTCCATGCAATGCCATTTAACCTTAGTTCCTTCATCTGTAAATGAGGAACTCATACAAAGTATGAGTATACTCATTCTAATTTCAGTCTAGGTCAACTATTATATTAAATCCTTTTCATATTTTCATATTTCTTTAATAAGAAAGGAAGAAGCTTATTACCAACTCAGCTTATCACCATACTCAGGCTAAATAACCATTGCATTAAAAATGTCAATGGTAAAAAGTAAATAAATAAATAAATAAATAAGTCAGTTGTACATTGGATTGACAGAATTCCCAAACAGAATAATTTACTTAAATTTGATAGAGTTACTGATAGAATTTGATAGAGTTATTGATATTAAGAGTCACAGAACAAAGGCAGTTCCATCACAACCGCAGAGCAGAGAGACCAGTCACAATGTCTAAGAGAGAGGTGTAAACTTATAAACCTCCAAATCCACACCAGGATTATATAGATAAGAATGAAGTATTTGAAAGAATAAAAGCTTTATCTAAAAGTCAAGCTTCCAGTCCATCTATAAGGCCCAGCTTTATAAACATACACCCTTTTTAACATATGGTAAAATTATTTAGCACATAGATAACTGTAAATATATATAAGAGATCACTTCATCTGATCTTGGTTTTAGTGTACTTCTCAATACCCGAATTTTGCAGTGTAGTACAATATCCTTAGACATGAACATAGTTCTTTTTTTTTTTAAGATTTTATTTATTTATATGACTGACAGAGATCACAAGTAGGCAGAGGCAGGCAGAGAGAGAAAGAGGGGAAAGCAGGCTCCCTGCTGAGCAGAGAGCCTGATGCAGGATCCCAGGACTCTGAGATCATGACCTGAGTTGAAGGCAGAGGCTTGACCCACTGGGCCACCCAGGTGCCCCAACACAGTTCTTTTTAATGACACTAACCACCCCAGATTAACCCAACCTGGCCACAAAATCAGTGCTATGGAACAAGGACAGTTTTGGTAGCAAGAGAGGAAAATGAGCAAGAAAGATAAGAGCAAGTTTTCATATTGAGAAGAAAAGAAAGTAAAGAAAGAAGAAAAGCCTTCTCTATACTCTTTACTCTGGTGTCATACACTAGGTACATATTCCTCATTAAGTCATCTTAATAAATATCGAGCAAATGCTTTGTGCCTGGTACTGTTCTAGGAGGTGAAATAAGAATGGTGCAAAAGAAAGACCCTGCTTTTATGGAGCTGAAATTCTACTAGGGTTATCTCCTGTGTGCCAAACAATATTGCTTGGTGAAGGAGCCCACTTGTGAGTTCTACCAGACACAGTCTATGTTTACTCAAGGTCAACAGGATGTGGCAAAAAAAGACAGACTGCTAGGCTTCTGGGTAATTCATCATAATTATAAGGAATAACATATGGGCAATGAGAGAATGTTCTGTAACGGAATCTGAGACCTTCCCATAGGCCCATTTGTTCGCTTGTGCTAAAGGTTTCACACACTTCAAAACAGAACTGACCCATGATACATAAAAAGGTTATTAGCAAATTACTTGGGCACAGAGAGTGTCATATTTCTTTCTGTAGGGTAATAATCATTCTTAAAATTATTGCTAGCTAATTATGATCTCAAAGAGTTCCTAAAGTACCCCTTGAATAGAGTCAGACATCATAAGTAATACACATGAATGAAGCTGCTAGGGATAGGAGACAAAAAGGAGTGAATTGTGGAAGCATACTACCTCTAAAGGCATTCAAACCTACTTTTTCAGAACACAATTCAGGCTCAATTTTGCCCAGAGGCTGCCAAATTACAACCTCTGCCATGATATTATGAAAAACCAAGCTCTTTGGATTATAAATAACAATAATTGACATTATTTTGGTCACAGGAGTATTATTACTGCACACCTCTTATTTTGCCAGTCAGTATCTAGCCACTCTGACTTTCATAATCATAACCCAATTTTCCTTATGAGAAACCAATCTGTACCCTACTGTCTGACCATATGCTTTGATTGGATTCCTTCCTCTTAGGAAGAGAGGCAGCATTTGACCTGGCATAAGCAAATCAAGGCATTATAATTCTCCAGAAAGAGTGACTGATTTTGTAATAAGTACATGATCCAATAAGAACCAATGAGATGCAAACTCTTCCTGTTATTTGTGGAAAACAGATTTTTGTTTCTCATTTTGGATGTGAAAGTGAGATATTGTGAGGTATACAGCATGGTTTCCACATGGGACCATGAAGGTGGAGACTGTGACAGAAAAACCAAGGAAGAGGACATAGTGAGTGAAGGCTTAAGATTTCTTGGGCAAATGAATGAAGACTGGAGTTTCCAGATCTGGGTTGCCATGGCAACTTTGCATCTAAACTCTAAAGTAAAAGGTGATCTAGAACAGTGACACTTAAATTACCTACAGATGGCAAGGGAGTATAACCAGAAACAGTTTGTCACCACTGGAAATTTTATTCAAGATTTATGTTTTACTTTAAATATAGGCATTGTTTTGTTTTCATAATGTTTATTTTAATATTGTTAGAAAAACAAAATTCAACCAAGTAAATTTGAAGATCTAATTGACTTTCTCAAGCAACTCATGAATAAGGCAGCATCCAAGCTAGCAAGTAGAGGGGAGTTCTGGGGAGTTGTGCAAAATGGAAGGTTTTTATAAAAAGGAGGGTGGAGCAAGAAGTTATTAGCAAAATAAAAGAAAAGGTTATTTCTGGCCAGGTCATGTTCCCTTAGGGCAGGGGGTCTTATTAGGTGGATTACTTCATCTTCCTTTGGGGATAAGCAGGGCATGGAGAAGGCCCATGTGACAGATGACCTCATCGGTGCTGACCAGAAAATTCCAGATTAATTGGCTTAAATCTCAGTCCTGGAGAGGTTAAAACTACAACTAAATCTTGGTTTGCTGACCTGTGGCAAGTGACTCTACCTTGGGCCTATGATATTCTTTTTAACAGTATAAAAATAACCCTCAAGTAAAAATTGATGTCCCAAGAAGATAGGCATAATTATTCTCTACCTTCAAGTAATCCCTAGAACATTGTCTTTGCCCTAGAGGTATTGAAAAATATGGGACTAGAGTGTTCATAAAGAATCATCCACCACTAAAAGTCCGTTAATTTGCATTCCTGAACACTCAACCTTCAAGACACTCTATTAACAATTGTAAGTAAAGAAATAATATTACTGAGCTTTCCTGTAATACAAGTTAAGAAAACATTACCAAACAGGTGTCCCTTGAGAATTCAACTAGACCTTCTTTGTATTCCCTCCTTGTACTTCTTCTCATTACCACCATTCATAAACTCAACTACTTTCCTTCGACTGTCTAGCCATTAAAATTACAATATGAATTTAAAGATTGCTACTCAGCCAGTATGAATAAACAGCCCTGCCTCTCTTCATCCATGATGCAAATATATGTATAAAGTGATTTTTTGAAAGATATGTCTTTTAGGCTTTTACAAGTCAATGGACTGTTTTGTCCACTTTATTTCAACCAAAGAAGGTTTTTTTAAAAGTGCGGGAGAGTAATGTTAAACAAGTTCCTAACTCCCTGAGAGCTTTATTTCAATGTATCCAGCTATGAGGAAGCAAAGCTTCCCGAGTCTTGCCAGGACACAGTAACATCCAAAATCCTGAGGACATTCTGCTAACTTGAGGAGTAATTGTTGGAAACAGCATGTTACGGAATTGAAAACTAATCCTGGATTTTCCAGTGCAATGTACATTTCCTGGAACATTCAACTCTCCCCAGGCAGAAGTCAAAAATGTTTATAGCTTTCAGCCTCACTGTTTGTAAATGGAAAGCTGAGCTCAGAATTCATAATCACTGATTAAGCTGCTGTTTTTTTACCCAATATTGGGGGTGGGGAAGGACAGTGGGTTCTCTCATACTGAACCATAAACACATGTTTTGTTATGTGTAATAAATTCCCTAACATTGCACTTCTTTTGAAGGGAAGGATGAGGGATGTAATAAAATACTAGCATCAAAAGCTAAAGGAGTCTGTCTAGTTGGCATATCAAGTTAAAAATGAAAAGAAATCCCTATAGGTAGTGCACTATATGTATTCCATGATTTTATTTTTCAGTGTCAACATAGTAGAATGCTAAAGGTAGAAGGACTTTAGAGGTCGCCAATCCTTTCTTTACAAAAGAGGAAACTAAAAGCTACTGAAGTAAAGGGACTCAGAGTCACACAGATAGTGTCAGTGCAGAGAACAGACTGAATTCTCCTGACATCTAATACAGCTTTACTCTACTGCATAAATGATTGTATATAACATACACTGATTCTGTATGTTAACTACTAATGAATGGCACATACAGATTATGACACACCATTTTAAATATATCTGAATTGTATTTCTCAGTCTTCATGATTGTAAAGTCAAATATATATATATATATATATATATATATATATATATATATAATGAGATTTACATTTGCAAGGGAAATTTCCATTTGTATGGGTGTCTTCCTCTCAGTATCAAGAGCAGAAGAATACCTAAATCTCTAGAAACTCCTGAAGGGGCTGCAGACTTAAATCTGCATAGCAACTATACCCTTGTTTGCTGTGCTTTGCCTGATAACCTCCATAACTGACTTCCCTCATCCCAACACCTTTTTTTTTTTTTTTTTAGCTGAAGATGGTATTTAAAGTGGTGGCTTGGGTCATTCAGGTTATTACTCAGTTTTCCTGGGTATCTTGTATATACATAGGAGGAAATAATATAAATGTTATTATACCTTTGTTTCTTTTTCTCCTGTTAATTTGTCCTTCATTATCAAAAGGTCTCAGACAAGAACCTAGAGAAGTAGAGGAGGAATCCATTTTTTCTCCTTTATAATGTCTTGCAGGCCCTGGAGAGACTGCCCCCCCACCCCACCAGCCAATTCCTAGAGGGAGTGAAGAACTGGTTTGCAAGTGTACCTTCCCTATGTACACCAACCAATCTAGAGCCCACACCCAACCACCTCCTTTATTGGCTTTCACACTCTGGGCCCATATTCCCCTGTCCTATGTTGGGTCCCCAGTGTTGGGTCCCCCAATAATGGGTCCGTGATTAAAGGAGTGAGACTGATACAAAGTGAAGGTCAAGAAAAGCTTTATTTCGTGCCAAGTATCTAGAATCAAAACGACCCGCCCGGGCCACGCCTCTTACAGAGAGCGAGACCCCTCCCTGCCTCACAGACTAACTTTTATACAGCAAAGGCTATGTGGTTGGGCCTGGCCACACACAGGTGGCGAATGAGATTGTAACACAGAGAGAAAGCTGCACAGTCAGGCTAGGTCACACATAAGTGACCAATTGAATTACAATTTACCCTATAGTAGACATTTGAACTAACCTATCACCTTGGTGAAAATTGTCACCCAAAAGGCGGGGGCCCACACTCCTTGGTAGCTAGGGAGACAGTATGCACACTTTACTGATTGGATGTCTCCACCTGACCTGACTCATGCATTCGGGCTGTTATCTCTACCTGACCTGCCCCACCCTTGTATTTGGGCTTTGTTACCTGGGACTGGTTTCCCAGACTTGTTTTTAAATAAGTTGGGGGGGGGGGCAGGGTCAATTTAAGTTTTACTGCATAAACAACAAAATGGCTGTTCAACCGAGGTGGGGCCACTCTGGCTAAATAGGCCCTTACACCTAATAACCTCAGAGTCAGGAAACAGGCAACAAATAAAACCAACACATGAGAACAAATATTTTAGTGTCCTAGCCTAATGAATCTAGCTAACTTGGTTGATTTTTCAGCCTATTTGCAGAAATTGACTGACCGACCACGAATGAGACTAGCTAAGATTGGAGCCAAATGGGAAGAATTCTTACAGCTGTGCAGGAGGGACAAGGAAAGAAGACAAGTAACCTCTGTGATGACCTACCTAGAGATCCTTTCCCCATTATCATGCTTATGCTGCCATTTTCTGAACATGTATCCCATGAAGAGGCCTGATTCCTGAATATACATGCTCAGAAAGGACACCTCCTTTTGTCCCTATATCCAATCATCATATTCCACTCAGCCTACCCCTTACCCTTAAGTAGACCAACCCAAATCTTCAGGAAGGTGGATTTGAGAAATCTTCTGTCTCCTTACTTGGTGCCCTGCAATAAAACCTTTTTCTCTTCAGCTAAAGACACTGGTATCAGTGTTTGAATTGATGCACACTGGGCAACAGGCCCTTATCTGTTAGCACTAACAGCGCCTACACCCCAGAGCCCACTAAAATTATTAAAACAAGCCAATCCTAAAGCTGCTTACCCTGTCTTGCCCATTACTTCCTGTGGAAACCATAATAAAGGCTTGCCCACATTTTCCCCTTGCTCCTTCTGCCCGACACTGGTGGATCCCCCATGTGGCCCTGTGTGTTGTGATGTGTCCCTTCCTCTTAGAAACTGTGAGTAACAAACTATCTCTCCAATGGGAATCTTTCCTTGATCTCCTGACCTCACCATATCTGAATAAGAATACCTACATTTTACAACAAAGAGGTCAAAGTCCAGGAGAACTAAAGGTGCCAAAATCCAAGATGGATTTAAAGCAAGCAAGAAGAAACAAGAGATAAGCGCTAAGGAGAGAGAATATGGCAAAGGTCTAGCTCAGGAAGAACTCTGCAAATCCAGAATTCTGATTGTGGTATAACTTTGGTGCCTTCCTGATGATATGGGAGAGTTGTCTTATTAACAATTTCTTGAATATACTTCCTAATAAATGATACGTGAGAACTTTAATATTCCTGGACAAGACTCACTTGTAGTATTTCCATGATCAGTGCCCCAACTGTAAGCCATACCAGAATGTTAAAACAGCCTGTTAATCAACTCCTGCCTTTTCTTTCTCCATTCCTTAATTCATCTCTTCTACTGTTTCTAAGCCATAGCTTGTACATTGATAAGAATACTCCAGAATTTCTTCATTTCTTTTTTAACTACATATTGAATCTTCACTATTATATTTAAAGCCAGACTTGAGTTTCACTATTCCACTCTATTCTCTATCATCTGGCTAACGTAACCATTCATTGTTTCTAGCACAGTCTCCCCATGCACTGAACTACTCCATCAATAGAAGCACTATTAAATGTATTTTATAATATTAGCTTTAGAAACAAGTACACCTGGGTCTGAATGCTTCTTAGCTCCTCCAACAAACTGTGCTCTGATCTTGGAACTGTAATTTTCTTTTTTCTCATGCTGGAGGAATCAGAATGGGTTCCTTGAGGAATCACTGAGATAATAATGTCCCTGTTACAGAATTCTTAAACAGCTTAAATGAGATAGTATGTATAAAGATTTCAGCACAATTTTGGTGTGAATTAATTCTAATTAATAGCAACTATTATACCATTTCTAACCTTAAAGTAGTAGTCCTGAGTTTTTAAGGTATATCTTATACACTGCCAGCTAATATTCAAGAAACTCCGATATATGTTATAATTGATGCCATTTTCAAAGGAAAAAAACTCAAATTCATGTGAAATAACTTGCTCAAGCTCATACAATTAGGTAAGAATTACAAGTTTCTTTACTGCTTCTTACTTTTTCTCTTTCTTCTCTACACAAAGCTAAACTAATGCCCAGAAAGTCATTTAGTGAAAGGACTGTGACTCATTTATCTTTTATTTCACAGTACTTGAGAATTTTTTTTTTTTAATTTAAACCAACTTCATTGGGTGCCTGGGTGGTTCAGTGGGTTAAGCCTCTGCCTCCGGCTTAGGTCATGATCTCAGGGTCCTGGGATCCTGCCCACATTGGGCTCCCTGCTAGGCATGTTGCCTGCTTCCCCCTCCTCCTTTGCCTGGCTCTCTGCCTTCTTGTCATCTCTCTCTCTCTCTACCAAATAAATAAATAAAATCTTTTAAAAAATAAACTAACTTCATTGAATATTTATGTGCAGTACTGGTCTTAAAAATTTATATAAACCATATCATTTAAATATGATGATATCTCACAAGATATATATCACAATGTCCACTTTCAGGTGAGAAAATGGAGAATCACAGAAATCAGCCCACTCAAACCACACAACAGTATTTGAAAACACCATAGATACCTATGGCAAAAGTTGATGTGTCACACTGAATAAGCTGTGAATCAAAACAGGCATGTAATTCATTTCTATTGATTTAAATGACATCTGGAAAATATATCTTCTCACTCTGCTAAAGAGTGTAAAAATGGTGACATGTCCCGGAAAACCTGTGTGTATGTGTGGGTGTGTATAGTATCTGAGTGTGCTGTGTATGTTTTAATAAGCACTTGAACTTTCTGTCGATAATAATAGAAATCCTCATTTTTACACATGGCTACTGTGGGAGCAGGGGCAGGGATGGGGATGCAGGCATAAATGCCACAGGAAAAACCTTTTCAGCCTCCTTTGTGCCTACCTGTGACCCGGTGGAAAGTTCTGATCAATGGGATGTTAGGGAAAATGATGTAAATTAAGTTCTGATACATACCTTAAAAGCAAGTGCAGGCTACTTCTCTCTTTCCCCATCCCACTGAAAACATGAATATGATGGCTGGAGGTACAATTTAGACCAGCATAGTAAATATCATGCCCTAGGAATGACAGTATGGAAATCTCAAAGTAGCCTGAGTCCCAGTTAGCTCCTGAGCCATCTTGCCTTTACTGAACTCTAAATCCTAACTTCCACTTAGACCATTGTTATTTTGGCTCTCAGTAGCTGAATTATCACAATACTTATTTACTAATTTTGTACTTATGACTAAGACAATGCTAACAAAAAAAAAAGAAGGAAACAATTGAAATATATTCTGAGGGACTGATGAGGTTAAGTATCAAGCCATAGAAATATGGAATCTCAGTGTTGGGAGGGATATAAATGGTCTAATCTATTCACAGAGGTGATGCTCAAATTCATTCTCCAAACTTTACAAAGTAAAGCCACAGGAAAACTATCAACAAATATGTTGTATCTAAAGTGAAGTGTGAAATTTTGACAGTTGTCAGAGCCACATCTATGAGTTAAGTAAGTTCTTCTTACTTGAGTGAAATATGTGCCAAGCATTGGTATAAGCCTAAAACATGCTGGTACTATAAGAAGTACCACAGGAGGGACAAAACTGTCAGGAGACACTATGGAGAGCCAAAGGGGGTATTTTCAAAAAGAAGATAATCAGATGTTCACATAAGATTTACCACTCGATGCTATATCTAATGCCTATTTTGTTCATCTAATTCAGAATACTTTGACTTAAATCCTAGGGACTTATTTTATCCCAGGCATCCCAAAGTAGACATCTTCAATGATTTTCTTCATGGGAAGCAGGACCAGATCACATGAGACTCATTTTGGTTTTTAAAATATGTGTATTATGAGCAATATTTGCATGATTATGCAGACAAGTTGAAAGTGAGGTCATTGTTGCTGTACAAAGTGAAACTGTGATTTATTCTCATGTTTATGCCAACTGTTCAGAAGGAAAACAGAAAATCAAAGATGCTTACATGCTGATAAAGCCTTAGATAGCAGGACGTTCAATACCATGCTCTCAGCTGTGTGACACAGCATCTGTCTGGAGGCCTGAGAAACTGTAATATCCATGCATTCAGCAAAGGGATTCCAGGAACGATTAAGACATGTTACTCCCTTTGGTACTTTAAGGGGCAGAGATGGGTAAGAAAAGAACAACTTGCCCCATGAGCAACCAGGATCTTCCTGCTTGACTCCTGGATTAACCCAGTACTCACTCCAGAGCTTAGAGGCTTGCTCTAACCATGTAGCACCAAAACAAGGCTTCACATCCATCTTCCTGAATATTTCCTCAAAAACTGATTATAAAAGGCCAACTTAAAAGATGTTCTAAAATCTGTTCAAAATTCAATTCTCTTCATCAAACATAATAGCTTTTCCAATCATTTAGCACATTTTTCTCTTTATTTTAAAGACGTGATTTGCATGTTGCATTGAAGTGGGAATAAACTGTTACAAAATGCATTTTTGTAAAAAGGAAAAAGCAGGACTACTTGGAAAGTTTTGTTCAACTTGCATTCTCCACTGGTCATGTGCCCACAAACAATGCTGCTACGATCTATTATCAAATGTATTTTACTTCTTTAGAAGGGCTGAAATAACTTCTAGTGGTTATGTCACAACTAACTAAAAATACATGCATTCAATTATACATCTTGGTATTAATCCTATTTGCCAGTAATTATTTTTATATTGTAAGAGAACTATTTTTTAAAATATTTTATTTTATTTATTTATTTGAGAGAGAGACAGTGAGAGAGCAAGCATGAGGGAAAGGCAGAGGGAGAAGCAGACTCTTTGCTGAGCAGGGAGCCCTATGTGGGACTTGATCCCAGGACCCCAAGCTGAAGGCAGATGCTTAACTGACTGAGCGAATACATAAGAAAAGTATCATTAACATTAAACAAAATAAACTTTTATTTAATAAACACTCTTAACCTGATTATATCTTATAAAATCATAATATCATTTTCTTGTTAATATTTGCTTATTAAAAATGTTTAAAGAAAAAAATGTAACTATGTGTGATGATGGATGTTAATTACACTTATTGTGGTGATTTCACAATATATACAAATATTGAATCATTATGCTTTACCTCTGAAGCTATTGTTAAATGTCAGTTATACCTCACTTAAATTTTTTTTTTTTTTTTTTTTTTTTTTAGAAAGAGAGAGCATACAAGCAGGGCCTGGGGACTCAGAAGGAAAGGAAGAGAAAGAATCTTAAGCAGGATCCTCACCTAGGAGAGAAGCCCACGCAGGACTCTATCCCACAACCCTGAGCCAGAGCCCAGAGTTGGACACTTAACTGACTGAGCCACACAGGTGCCCCAAATATATATTACTTCTTTAAAGAGTTCAAAAAACCTATGAAATACAAGTGTAAAGGAGAAAAAAATTCATAGTCCCATTATAGAAATTTTAACAAAACTTTATTCTGGTACATTTTATAAAATGTTACTATATCCCATATTTTATATTTAAAATTATATCACAAACATATATCTGTGTTTAAGACATCTTCTGTTTTCTTGATATTTTCTTTGCATTCTTTTTTTGCTACATAGACTATGTTTTATTTGCTTTTAATTCCTTAAGTTTCTTGGAAATCTTCTGGCAGTAGGATTTAAGTAAGAATTTAAAGATTCTTCTAAATACATTTCATTGTAGTGCTGTTCAAAATAAAGAATAAATGTACTTAGGATGGTTCAACATTCACAAATCAATCAATGTAATAGAACAAATCAATAAGAGAAGAGAGAAGAACCACATGGTCCTCTCACTTGATGCAGAAAAAGCATTTGACAAAATCCAGCATCCGTTCCTGATTAAAACGCTTCAAAGTATAGGGATAGAGGGAACATTCCTGAACTTCATAAAATCTATCTTTGAAAGACCCACAGCAAACATAATCCTTAATGGGAAGAAGCTCACAGCCTTCCCGTTGAGATCAGGAACACGATAAGGATGCCCACTCTCACCACTCTTGTTCAACATAGTATTAGAAGTCCTAGCAACAGCAATCAGACAACAAAGAGAAATAAAAGGTATCCAAACTGGCAATGAAGAAGTCAAACTCTCTCTCTTCGCAGATGACATGATACTTTATATGGAAAACTTAAAAGACTCCACCCCCAAACTACTAGAACTCATACAGCAATTCAGTAACATGGCAGGATACAAAGTCAATGTACAGAAATCAGTGGCTTTCTTATACACTAACAATGAAAATACAGAAGGGGAAATTAGAGAATCGATTCCATTTACCATAGCACCAAGAACCATAATATACCTGGGAATAAACCTAACCAAAGAGGTAAAGGATCTGTACTCGAGGAACTACAGAACACTCATGAAAGAAATTGAAGAAGACACAAAACGATGGAAGACCATTCCATGCTCTTGGATCGGAAGAATAAACATTGTTAAAATGTCTATACTGCCTAGAGCAATCTATACTTTTAATGCCATTCCTATCAAAATTCCACCCGTATTTTTCAAAGAGCTAGAGCAAATAATCCTAAAATTTGGATGGAATCAGAAGAGACCCCGAATTGCTAAGGAAATGTTGAAAAACAAAAATAAAACTGGTGGCATCACGTTACCTGATTTCAAGCTTTACTACAAAGCTATGATCACCAAGACAGTATGGTACTGGCATAAAAACAGACACATAGACCAGTGGAACAGAGTAGAGAGCCCAGATATGGACCCTCAACTCTATGGTCAAATAATCTTCAACAAAGCAGGAAAAAATATACAGTGGAAAAAAGACAGTCTCTTCAATAAATGGTGCTGGGAAAATTGGGCAGCTATATGTAGAAGAATGAAACTTGACCATTCTCTTACACCGTACACAAAGATAAACTTGAAAGGGATAAAGGACCTCAACGTGAGACAGGAATCCATCAGAATCCTAGAGGAGAACATAGGCAGTAACCTCTTTGATATCAGCCACAGCAACTTCTTTCAAGATATGTCTCCAAAGGCAAAGGAAGCAAAAGCGATAATGAACTTTTGGGACTCCATCAAGATCAAAAGCTTCTGCACAGCAAAGGAAACAGTCAACAAAACAAAGAGGCAACCCACGGAATGGGAGAAGATATTTGCAAATGACACT
>PISX010009023.1:0-78113 GCA_004024625.1 Mellivora capensis
GTCCCAGGACCCTGGGACCATGACCTGAGCCGAAGGCAGAGGCCTAATCCCCTGAGCCACCCAGGTGCCCCGAGATCATGCCATTCTTTAGGCATATTTATTTTTTGCATCAGTCAGTTATTAAACATGGTTTCAACCTGGATGATCACCAGTTTGGGTCTCTGCTTCTGACGTATCAAGCATCCATCACCCAGGGAAAAAAAAATAGTTGCATTCTGGCACTCAGGCTGAGTGATGGATATACCTAGGATGGTGACCATCTGGGATAGGAGCGCATGTTTCGTGTAGTCCTCCTTGGTCCCCTAGGGAAGCTATTGAGCATCAGGCCTTCTGGCTCCCCCTCCCCCTTCTCATCCTATTTAGCCTTCTGGGCTTCTTTCTCCTCTATCACTGACTGAGCAGGAATGCGGCGGGAAATATCAAAGACATGCATTAGATGGGAGAACCGTCCTGATGGAAACAGATCGGGCAGTGTAGTGTAATGGTCAGGTGTGTGGACTCTACACTCAGATCACCCGCTGGGTCCAGATCCCCGAATAGCGGACATAGGCTGTGCCGCCCCGACCCTCGCTCTGGACTGACCCCAGTGGCCAGCCCACTTTGGACTGGCCTCCGCTGAAGAGAGTTGCCCTGCCCATCCTCCCCTCCTGGGTCACCTGCACCCAATGATTGGTGGGAGCGATGAAGGCTTGGCACCTTTGTACCAATTCGGGAAGCTTCTAAAGGGCATCCCAGCTTCAGGGCTCCGTGTGGGGTTGACTGAGGGCTTCACCGAGGGCCTGGCAACTGCACTTCTCCTTCTGCTCAGTGCTCCCTCCTGTCCATCCCTCTGTCCCATGGGGGATGGATTCTAAAAGCCCTTCCAAGTAACCTGCTGCCTGCTCCAGACATTTTGACTCTTTCATGTGAAATTGGTTTGGAGCAACCCATTATTTTCTAGGTAATCATTGGTGGCTGTGCTCTATCTTGTGTGTTTTCTAGGTGAGACCCAGCTGATTTCCCTACGAATAACGCTGTGTCATAACTGGACAGACTGAGCAAGAGTTTTGAATTTTATTGCTAAACTTGTGTTTGCCCTGTACCACCCCCGCCCATGTGAGGCTGAAGGGTTTGGGTGTATGTGGATAGAAGCATGACCAGATGGAGGAGGGGGGAAGGACAAGTTGGCCTTTGGGAATTCCTTTCCATCTTACCAGTGCTTCTGTAATACAAAGTGGGGTGCAGTGTCAGAGAACCCAGCTGGCCCATTAGGGGTGGCCTTCCCACCTGCAGACATATTCACCGAGTGTTTGCATGGGTCTCTGGTGGATCTGATTCACCCTTAGGGATGTTTGTTTCCCTTTGCCTTGTCCTAAGCACAGGCAGGCTTTGGTGCTGTGTTGAACCTTCTGCCTTTCGGGTTATGTACACTGATCGTCTACCCTAGTGCCAAAGCCAAGCTTGCCTGTGAGATGGATGCATGATGTACCAGACTCGGGGACCTAGACTCACAGCTCAACATCTGACCACGTTCCTGGGGGGCACGTTAATCATTCCTCACTTCCTCCCAGACACCACAGTCCCCAGCGTCAAGGTCCCAGGACCAGGCAGCGAGGGAAGGGAGTGACTCTAGGTCAGCGGGAAGATTGGTCAGTATTTCCACATTACCCAAGGTGGCTTTAGAAGTTGGAAGCAAATCCAGAGTTTCTGCAGACTTGGGGCAGTGAAAAGGCCAAAGCATTTTAACCTTCCCTTTTTTAATCTCTGTCAATATATTTATCAGTCTGTCACCTGTCATGTGGCAGGGGGCTGGCAGCTGCCCAGAATTAGGAACTGTCTTTCCAAGACACACATGATTATTTCCCATCACTGCTGCCCTGACCAGGGGTCATGTTATTGAGGTGTGCAGCTGTCTAAATGGGAGCGGGGGCTAACAGAGCTGAGACTCCAGTTTTCTGAGGAGAAGGCTGTGGGTCACCGCACTGGCCCTGGGTTCAGATTGAGGTTTAAATTCTGACTTGCTCTGTGTCATGCACGAGTTACTTCACCTCTCTGTGCCCTAATTTCCTTATCTGTAAAATGGTTTTGATGAAGATGAAGTTCATGAATGATTTGGTGAAAAGAGAAAAAGAAGAAAGAACTGCTTGAAACCATGGCTGACACATAGAGAACACTATGAACTATTAATGATGATAATGATAATGGAGAACAGGGACCCAGTCTCATTGGCTCTGTTTGCCCAGCCTTCTGTGCAGTGCCTGGCATGGCATGGAGGGAGGGGGCAACACACATTTATTCAATGAAATATCCCACTGCTCTTTGCTAAGTGTCTACTGCCTACTCTGTTGGGTCAACTCTCTACTGCAAAAAGAAGTATATTTTGCATTTTCAAGTTTTTTAAAAAAACTTTTTACTGAAGAGGCACCTGGGTGGCTCAGTGGGTTAAGCCTCTGCCTTCGGTTCAGGTCATGATCTCAAGGTCCTGGGATCGAGCCCCACATCGGGTTCTCTGCTCAGCGGGGAGCCTGCTTCCCCCTCTCTCTCTGCCTGCTGCTCTGCCTACTTGTGATCTGTGTGTGTGTGTGTGTGTCGAATAAATAAATAAAATCTTTAATAAGTAAATATTTAAAAAAAGCTTTTTATTGAAGTTCAAAATGGTTCAGAAAAATACACAGCCTGTAAGTATATAGCTCAGTGGATTTTCACCCACTAAACACACCTGTGTAGCCAGCATCCAGATCAAGAAACAAAATACTCTAAAGCCCCCTCTACTGTCCCTGTGCTGAGAAGCCCTGTGTGCATTTCCACTTCTGGCTACTCCCTTTTATAATCCTGACTTCCAACACTGTGGATTAGTTTTGCCTATTCTTGAATGTCCTATAAATGGATCATATGGCATGTCCTCATTTTTGTCTGGCTCTTTTTGCTCAGCATAGTGTTGTTGTGTGGAACATTCGTTCTTACTGTTGTGTAGTATTGCATTATGTGACCGTAACACAATTTATGCATCCACCCTTCTGTTGATGGGCATAGAGTTGGTTTCCAAGTTTGGGGCTGTTGTGAATAGTGTTGCTAGGAGCATTTGTGCACTTGTCCTTGGGTGAACCTATGAATGCATTCCTCTTGGTATGTCCCAGGAGTGGAAATGCTGGATCTTAGGGAATGCATGTGGTCAGTTTCAGGAGGTACCATCAGTCTTATGAAGTGGTCATGCCATGTTTTCCACTTTCTGTAAAAATGAAGAAGCAGCTCCCACTTGGTGGACAGGGGTTTGAGTCCCAGTACCATAGGGGGGTTCCTGAGATGTTCATATCCTCCATGCCCTTTACTTCTAAGAGCTCATGTGTTCCAGAAAGCCTGCTGCAGGTAGATGTGTCCTAGACCAGGCACTGGGCTGGGTGTTTTCACTTAGACTACTTCCGACAAGAGTCCCATAAGATGAGATGGGTGTCATTACCCTCTCTTATGGATGAGGTAACTGGGGCACAGAGGGCTTGAGTGGCTTGCCTAAGATCACCCAGTCAGGAACTTTCAGAGTCAGGCTACAGGACAGATATGCTTGAATCTACAGCTTGTGCATTTGGGGATCTGATGGTGAATGGTTATGGCTTCAGTGCTGACACTGAGTGGAGACACACCAATGTGAAGGTTGTCCTCCTTGAGTCTGTGCTGGTTGCGGGATGGTGGCTATGAGGAGAAGCTCTGTAACAAGGAGCAGAAAGAAGACAACTCAATGACCTTGAGAAGCCAAATTGTTTTCCTGCCCAGGGGCTGTTGGAAAAGGTCACAAATTTCCTGGACGGCAAGGATGACCATGTAATTTACTGTCTAAACCAGGACTTTTTCAGGAGTGAAAGGATCACTGAATGAGACACTGTGGAAGCAGGCATGTTTTGACACTGTCCCGGGTCAGCTCGGAGGCCGAGTGGGCTTTGCTCTCCTGGTCAGTGGGGCCTACAGGTGCTTTTTAACTCATTCTGAACACTGTCTGGAGTTTTCCCCAACACAATGTACTTCTGGTCTCCTGCTTATGCTAAAACAGGATCTGGTTTTCTTCTTCCCTTCTGCACACCATTCCTTGCTCAGAGGAGGCTCAGACAAAGTGAGCTTCCTTTGACAGATCTAGTTGCCATCGAGACGCATATGCTAATAGACTAGAAGCTCCTAGAAGGCTAGGGCTGTGATTTGATTTAGTCCCTGGGGTCTTTGTGGCCCCTAGTTGAGTGAAAGACACAGAGCTAGCATCCAGGGAATCCTTGTTGACTGTACTAACACTTATCCGTGTGCTTATTCATTCATGGTTCATAGAATAAGAGCTTAGTTTAGATTGCTTTCCTTTTTTTTTTTTTTTTTTTTTTTTTTAAATCTGACTCCTATTCCACTGGTCCAGAAAGAGAAGTCAGTTGTGTATGCGGGTGTGCATACATGCCAAGGACAGAAAATAAAAAGGACCAACTTAATGAGTAGGAAATGACTCTGTATCATGGGTTTCTAAGTCAGGATCTAGGTTTGAATGTCAACATCTGCTAATTAGCCAAGCTTCTTTACATAAGGAATTTGGCGTTTTGGTATTTCTGAGCCTGGGAATTTTGTCATGTGTGAAATTAACATGCCGGGAATACCTGTGGCATAGGAGCTAAGTGAGTCTGTGACGTAGAGTCAATGAAAAGTGCAAAGTGCTGTGCAGCTACCATTGGTGGTGGCTCAAGGATTATCTGAGAAGCGCTGGTTTAAGGCGCTGTGTGCTGGGGTGGGGGTGGGGCAGCTGTGAGCCACATTCCCTCCGCCTCCCTCTGGGGCCTCTCTGGTCTCAAGCAAGGCAGACCCAGTGTGTATGTGGCCAGTCCATGTGACTGGAAGCTTTCATTAATAAATAGGGAAGGGATCAGCAAATTCTTCAGGGCCTTGGGGATTTGATGTGGGTGTCAGAGATAAGGATCCAAGGATAATTAATTTCTCATTAAGTGTACAGCTGTATTTTCACTAGAACAAAAGCAAGAAGCATTTGAAGTGCTTATGTATGTCTAGCTAGCGGTAGCTTTGGTGTAGCATAGTGGCTCCTGGTATAGATCCTGGGTCAAACTTCAAGCATCCAACTTTAAATCCCACCACTTCTAGAATTGCATCCTCCCTGCGACTCTGTTTCCTCAACTGTAAGATGGGGACAGTAATAGTACTTACCTCCAAAGGAGGACAAAATTAATATTTGTAAAGTACTTAAAATTGTGCCTGGAACATGGTCTGTACTCTGTAAATCTTTATGATTGTTGTTTGCCAAATAACTTGCTTTCCATCAGAATACTAGGGACTAGGTGGTACTAATGTAATTAATACAGAGGAAACAAGATTATTTTGAGGTGAGGGAAGTCAAGGAAGGGTTCATATAGAAGATTTCCAAGGTATTTTCTAGAGTTCTAGGCCCTGAACAAGAAGGTTCATTTCCACAATTACTCTGGTCTTCAGGCTTGGAAAAGAAGATTTAGTATGGAGGAAATGCCTTTCCTTAAGAAACAGAAATTGAATGTGTCCTGGAATTTTGAAGCTGAATAAGAGATGGTCCTGGCCCTTGTGCATTTCCAACTAGTTCATCCACCCTTGTGCTAGGGATAGGAGACATTCAGACGAGTCCTCAAAGTACTAACAGCATTGTCAAGGAAAAATCTAGAAGTGAAGGCTACTATTCCATGACATCAGTGCTATGAGAGGGATGTTTGAAGTGGAGAAATTTATATTCCATTGAAGAGTGTTTGGAAATGTGAGGAAGTTGTGAAATCTCCTATCAGGCTTGAGTTATTAGAGGAGCAATTTTGTGTGCTGGAATGGTAAATATGTGGTGCTTTCTGGGGCAGGAAGATGGACAGCTGGTTCCTATGGTTCCTTCAGCCCATTCGTAGTGTCCACCTTGTGTGTGTCTTACAGAGGTGGAGGGCACAGTGAAAACACTCTGAACTTTTCCTGGACAGTGTTGATGAGGTCTAACAGGGTGTATTCCCCACATTGCCCAGGGATCGTTGGAATTCCTGCTTCATGTGCTTGATCTCTAAAGTTAGGGCTCATTTGAAAAATCCCTGTCTCAAAGCCAGTATGCAAAGGGAAGTCTTCCCTTTGCATGTATCCACAGCTCTTCATCCCTCTCCCAGTTTTCCAATAGGAAGTGATGAAATACCCAACTTGGTCAGACTTTGATAAATTATGAGAATGAATCTTTTGGGTTTTCAGAGTATGCAGATCTAACAGTGAAATGATGCCGTGGAATGATAAGCATAGGAAAAAAATGTTCAGCTTTGCTTGGAATCAGGGAAATAACCATACATTGAAACCACAGGGAGATATAATTTCACGCTCATCAGATTGGCCCCCAAAATGATACTCTTCACATTGAATGTAGAGCCAAAAAGAACTCCCATTCACTAACAGTCGGGGTTAAATTGGTATGCACACTTTGGAGAGCAATTTGGTAAATCCAGTAACACTGAAGATGCACTTACCCTATGACCTAGAAGTTTCATTCCTAGGTAAATCTAGAAGAAGTCTAACACCTATGAAAAGGAGCTGTGTTCAGGAATATTTGTTACAGCATGGCTTTTAAGAGTTAGAAAGCCACCCCAATTTCTGGTACCCAGAAGATTGGCTAACTATTTTGATATGTGCATACAGTGGCATCCTATGGAATACAGAGAAAAAAATGAATAGATTGTTCTTGGGAGGTATAATAATATTAAGTGGAAATAATGTTGAGTGGAGAAGCAAATTGTACAAGGATGTCATTAATATGGATTTAAAGTCCTACCAAATAACAGCCTTTTATTTACAAATATTTACATGTATAAGTAAAGTTTGAATAAAGGTTTGGAATAACCATTAAATTCAGAAAATGGGTTCCCTCTAGGGAAGGCAAGCAGGAAGGGGTACAGAGGGGCTCCATGTAAACCTGTAAGATTTTATATCTTATACTGGGTGATGGGTACACAAATGTTTGTTTTATTATTGCCTGTATCTCTAGATAGCAATAATTGTTTTTTCATTTGAAAAAAAGTAATTTTAAAAAATGGGCACAAACCCCTAATCTGTCTCCTCCACCCATTGGCTAGTGGGCATGCTGAAAATTGAATAGGAAGGCACTTCCCATTTGCTTCAGGTTCTTCTGGGAAATTTCAGGTAGATACGATCCTCTTCAAATGAGCTGTTCTCCAGACATCTACACTGGGCCCTGGTAATCCCTGTTTTTGAGTGAAAAATCCTGATCTATGTTCTTCTGATGTGGCTTTGTTGGGATAATATTTTGACATATTAGTAAAATGCAAAATAGGGTCATACTAATAGAAACCAAACACCAGCTCTCTAGCTCATTTCCCATATAACAGATTGCTGGAGTCTTCTCTCCTCCCACCCCTTCCATGGGAGTTACTGGGGTTTCTTGTATGTGCTGGCAAGTGGCCATGACCATCATCCTGACAACCTTTTGATAAGGGCAATGGGACCAATAGTCTCAAGTATTTCTCATTGTCCCAGACTGAAAGACTCTCCCTCTCTCCCCATAACTATCTGGTATAGATGAAGTTTGCCATCCTTCTGACTTTCATTAATACCACCACTTCTCCATTCCTGTTGCAAGCATCCTGCCCCAAAGTACAAAAGTTCACACCATCAGGAGCTCCTTCACTTTCTTTTACTGGACAATGAAGCCATGCTATCTTCTTCTCAGGGTGCTTATTGAAATCCAGTTGATTCAGGCTTACTCTTTGTCACAGCCCCCTCTCCCTTGGAATCTGGTCCGAGCCCAATCCAAGTGGAACAAACTGTTGGCCTTGAGTGCCCTGTCTTCTATTATGCATCCTCTGTCCTTGACCAAGCTCATGAACCTCATTGCTCAGTTCTGCAAAAGTGAACCCCTCATCTGGCAGGTATGATGCTTGCACGGCAGCCTAAAGCTGGGGTGACTTTCCTCGGCACCTCCTGTTTATTTATACATCGTGAAATTCAATTTAATTAAAAGGAAGAAAATCACACAAAATTGGGACTCTTCGGAGCAAACCCGGTTAGATGGTTGCTCTGGGGATATACATTGCAGTCTTTTATCAGTCAGGCTCCGGGCGGGAAACAGTTGGTACTCCCAAAATGGCTTAATTGATAAGAATGTAATGAGAGGACTATTTGCAGAGAGAAAAGATCCTGGAGGAGATGGGAGATACCCAAGGATGATCAACAGCAGAAAGATGTTAACACTTGTGCACCTGAAGTGGTGAGGGCGAGAAATGGGTTATCAGAGCCCTGTGCCCACTGAGGCTGAGGAATTACGGCCTCTTGGCCTGAGCCCTGGCCATAAAGGAGCACCGTCACTGCCAGACCCATGGCTGAGTGGAGAGAGGATGGGGGAATAAACCCTTGCTGTCCCTCTCCTTCTACCCTCCGGTCTCCTGCTATTGCTGCCCACTGATCGAATCACCTGGGCACCCAAAACCCAGGAATCTGGGTGATGCATTCTGGAGAGGTCTGACCCCTGGGCAGGAGCATGGCAGAGAAGGGCAGGGAAAGGAGGTAGAAGGGCAAGCCGAGAATGGTTAGAGCCTCGGATATTTCTGTGTGCATTCATTGTATAACTAGAGAGACCAGGCATGAGGAAAAGTCCCCTTTTATTCAAACTAGAATTGCTTTGGGGCAATTTGGGCTGTTTTTGGACTGGGGGACAGTCTGAAGGCTGACATGGATGGATAAGTCAGGAATGGGGTCTGGGAAGGAAGGAAGAGGTATTTCTGGTTATGGGTCAAATATTTTGTACAGTGCTATGAAAATGAAAATGTTTTGAATGAGACTTGGGGATTGGCTATTTGTCATGTTCTAAATACTTTACGGACCAGAGAATGGAGCACGTGTCTACCTTGAACTGACTGAGCCAGTGGGCTCATGTAGCAGGCTGAAGACTTTGAGAACTGGTCCGAGCCCAGTACACATGACACACATGATGCTGATCTCAAGTGCTCTGATAAGCATGTGATGCTGAGGATGAGCTTAGCTGGAGCTAACCATTCCAGCATTTGCCTCCTGGGTCCACCTCCACCTGCGCTACTCATCACCTTCATCTGAAGGCTCCCTTGAGCACACCTTAGCTCCTGTGAAGTCTGTGATAAATGTCGGAGAGGCAGCCTTGGCGAGTGGCACTGCATGGTGGAGGCATAGTCTCTAAATATTGTGGCAAAGTACAGGGAAGGGAGAAAATAACATATCTGAACTCATGGGGGTAGGGGGCCTGCCTTTGACAATTCCCAGTCCAGTCTATGAGTCAGAGTGTCCTCACCCAATTCATAGGGACACCAGCAAACAGTACATCAAGTGAAAGTTCACAATATACAAACACAATGGCTGCTTGGCAGAGAATTGGCACCATTGAAGTTGTGGGCTATGGGGGCAGAGGGTCCCTGTTCTGTCAGGTGGTCACTGAGTGACCCTGGATAACTGTGACATCTCGATAGGCCTTAGGTTTTCCATCTGCAAAGTGGGCAAGTGGAAGTTCCTTTTCTTATTAGACAAATGTGAGGATTGCTTGAGAGCATTCGTGTGAAGTACAGTGCCTTGTGCGTAATGAATTCTCAATAAATGTTGGCTGTATCAATGTCATTTATTATGAATTATCTCTGGAGGCAAGTGCCTATCCCTGCTTGGGAAGAGGAAAAATTCCTCCAAAATTCCAAAAGACTTGGTCTCTCCTTGCTTGAGTCTTTTAATTCATCTAGTTCATAGCACATTTCCAACCATCTTCATAGGACTTAATTCTTTGATGCACACATATGTCCATGGAGGGGTAAACGCTAAGGCCACTGTGGGTCTGGCCATATGCTCAGTTCCTCCCATGTGGGGGATCATGAAATGTTCAGAAAGAAAGGAAGTCCTAAGAGGTCATCTAGCCTAGCATTTCCCAAGCCCCGTTTGATAAAACACCAGATTCTCACAATGGCCCTGGGAAGAAAAGTTCTGGAACTAAATAATGCATGCAGCACTCTTTCCTCTCCACACTCACCAGCACAGAGCCATGCACTTAGAGAAGCATTGTAACAAACAATGGGTTCCACGTCGTTCCAACTAGTCTTCTCTCAGTTTATTTATCTTAAGAAGGCTTTTTCCATAGGATGCCCCACAAAACTAGTGTTCATGTATCCGTTAGAATTTGTATTCAGCTGCATGGTATGGAAAGCTGACTTGTCAACAAGGGTTCATTATTTTTCTTACATGAGTCCAGCAGACATAGTCCAGAGTTGGCAGAGTGGCACCACAGTGCTGTCATGGACCGAGGCTCCCTTTGTTTTTCTACATCAGCCTTCTTTAGAAAGAGACTTTTGTCCCTGTGTTCACTGCCTCATGATTCCAAGATGGCTGCATCACCTCTTGCTTCACATCTGCATTCCAGGCAGAAAAGAAAGAGAAAGTACAAGAAGTGTATGCCAGCTAACTCTGCTCTCTTTAACAAGATTTTCTGAAAGCTCCCTCTAGAAACTGGCCAAAACTGTGTTAAGTAGTGACCTCAAACTGCAATGGAGTCTTGGGGGAAGTAGAATAATTTTCATTTGGGCGTGTTGCTGCCTCACACAGAAGCTAGGACCTACGAATACGGGAGAAGGCAAGAAGAGATATTATGGGGGCAGTTTGCATTGTGCACTGTGTTGGTCACACTTCTGCTTCTCTTGTCAGCAGGATGATTCCAAAAGCATTGCATGAAAAAGAAAACAAAACTAAACAAACCAATAAGCCTTTGTAATCAATAGAAAATACAATTTCTAAGCAACAAGGCCCTTGGGCTCACAGACCCTATACAGAAGATGCTGATGGTGGTTTGTGCAAGTCCCCAGCTGCTGTGGGTTCTCCAGCTAATGGCTTGCACCTGTATGGGTTGACCTTGGCTTCTTGAACCACCTTGTGCAGAGGTGTCTGGAGCCGCACCATGCTTGCCCAGCCATTCCCCTGAATTCTGTGGCTAATGACTAGCAAGGAGAAAGGAACAAGAGCCCCACTCCCTTGGCCCAAGGTGGGACGCCATGTGGCAGGGCAGTTCGCTAGATCTCTCCAAAATCCACATCCTTGATGGATCATTCCTCTGCCCTCTTCTCTTTTCCTCATTCCCTTCCTGGTCTCTCCCAAGAGCACAGCTTCCATACATGATGTATATATACAAATCTCTGTCTCAGACTCTGATTCTGGAAGCCTAAAACAAGGTGTCCAGGGTCCAGCAGGGTGCTCTTTATTTCCTTCTAAGGGGTTCCATCTAAAACTCTTTCTGTCAGTCCTGATTGTAGCCACTGCTGAGCTCTGATTTGGCCTGTGTGTTGTGGGGACCGCTCCATGTTTGGCTCTGGTGATGGCTGTAGAGATAACTTCCTTCCAAGTCCTGCTAGATATATTTGGGAAGTGCAAGACACAAGACAACTCTTAGGGCAAGACACTGAGCAAGGGAAGTCTAGGATTGCGTATTCTCAAGACAGAAATATTGATTTGCACAAAATGTTTGAAGGGACTTTGTGTGTGTGTGTGTGTGTGTGTGTGTGTGTGTGTGTGTGATTTTCCATCTTGTGGCAATGGCAGTTGGGTATTTATAGCTGGATCTATCGGGCCATTCTCACGTGGCTAAAGAAAATTAAAACCTCATGTGGATTTGTTTTGTTTTCCCCCTCTGCCTTTGCCATTGCAAACTCTCCAGTTCGTCAATCCTTGTTGTAGTAACTAGAGCTGCACTGAGCATCGCTACGATGGCGAGGTTATGTAAATTTACTATTTCAGGCAAAAGTGCCTATTCTCCATCAGTCAGGCCACAGGGTCTGAGGGGGGGACTTTGGGGGAGAACTTGTGGTGGCACTAAGTGGCAGGCCTACCCATCACCACTCTCTCTAGAAAGTCTCCCAGGATTAACCCCGTGGAATGTGGATTCCTTAGATCACCTCATGATCCCTCTGCATATATGAGCTCCTTTGAAAGAAAATTATTTTCTTTCCCCCTTGTTTTTTTGTATTCTTAAGTCTTTTATGTCTGTGTTTTGCATTCTCAGTTAGACTGAGAACACCCTGGGGGCCTGGTCTGTTTGCCCAGGTTACTGGAGCTCTTGGCAGGGGGCTTTTGGGGAGATGGGGGCAGGGGGGTAGCACAAACTCGGCTGCTGTGTTCTTCAGGATGACTTAGGAACTCACGGAGGTCTCTAGACAGCAAGGCTGGTGTGGTTTGCCTGATCTTTACTGAGAGGCCAGTATGCTTCCTGCCCCAGGACCCCTGTGGACCCTCTACCATTTCATTCTAGTGATCTGGAATGCACACATTCACACTTTGGATTCAAGCAGACCCTCTACAGGTCGGGTGTCGGGTCGGGTGGCGTGGCCCAAACCCATCAGAACCCGTGAAAGCTCCTGAGGAGTGTGTGAAGGAAGGAGCTTAAACTTATCTGCCATTATCCTAGGGAGCTACACCTTCTTGCTGCCTGGTCATCCCCAGGGCTGTCAGACCTTCCACAGCCGGCCCACTACACAGAGAGCTTTATGAACATCTACTCTTCAAACTCGCCAAACAGTACCTGCCATCTTGGAGGCCTACTATGTGCCAGGCACGGGGCTCAGCACATCCCTGTCTCATGGTAGACCTGCAAAGTAGCTGTTATCTCATTTGACAGAAGAGAAAACCAAGGTTCCGAGCATGCAGGTGCCTTGCCTGAAGTCACATGGCTTACTTAGAGGCACAGAGGGCATTCCAGGTAAGGTGTGCCTGGCTCTAAGACCCATACTCTCTGTACTGAACCCTGATAGGTCACAACCTCCTCCCTTTGTGAGGACAAAACCACCAACAAGCTGAATTCCACCCTATTATAACTCTGGAGCCCCAACAAACATTCAGTGCTGCCCACCCCCAGCCTGCCTCCATCAGCCTTCTAGTCCCAGAGCAGAAGGTGACTTTTGACTTGGGAGTCAGTGGGTAGGTTTTGGAGTGGCTGCCCCTCGGACACTGGGATCCTGCTTCTCAGTCCTGCATCCTCCTCTCTGCAGCAAACACACCCACAGCTTCTCTCCCTGCCTCCCTTTTTCCCTCCTGCCTGTGAGTTCTAGAGGGTTTCCAAATCTAGAGTAGAGCCAGCAATTCATTAGTCTTTGTCCAGATTCCAAGAATCCAAATATACAAGAATTCTTCATTGAGAAGTCCAGCATTCTTGGGGAAAGTGTGTGTCACCAAGAGAGAGCAAGACTCCTCACATTGAGAAACGGGATCCTAGTCCAGTCCGGGAAAATAAGTTTGGATTTCGGAGCCAGATAGCAGCAGATTGGCTCTGGCACCCCCTCCCAGCTGCCCAACCCCCTCTGTGAAGTGGGTTATAATTAAGAGCTTTGGAAGGATAAGAAGGTAAAAAACAAAAACCAAACCAAAACAAAACAAAACAAAAAAACCAAAATAACTTTCCCTCGTTGATTGTAAAAGAAATGCAGGTTCATTACAGAAAATGTGCAAAACCACATCTGGGGGATTTGCCTTCCTGGTTTGTCTGAGGGCACTAACTGGATGACATTTTCCTCCAGATACAGAAGGAAGGTATTGGGGGCAGATTGGGGGGTGTGAGTGTGTGTGCACGCGTGCATGTGCATGTGTGTGAGGAGGATGTGTGTGTGTGTGCGCATGTGCACAGTTCTCACCTGCAGGTCTCCTTTGTTGCTCCTCTTGGCATGAACCACTTGCTTCACAAAGAAGCACCTAATGAGCTTGTTAAGACTGGGAGTGGGTGCCAGGACAGGGAATGGCAGGTGGTGGGCCTGCCACTCTTCCACAGGAGGAAACCTCTCCTCCTACTTTGGGGCCATTCCACTTACCAGTGAATCTCAGGCCAATGCACGGGAAATCTGCTCAAGAACATGGAGAAGGAACCTTCTCATGACTACTAGTGCAAACTCGTGCTAGAGGACGAGAGCCAGGAGGCAGCATGTGAGCAGAGTGGACGAGGTAGCTGTGAAGTGGGTTATAAGAAGAGCTTTGGAAGGATAAGAAGGTAAAAGACAAAAACAAAAACAAAACAAAACAAAACAAAAAACAACTTTCCCTCGTTGATTGTAAAAGAAATGGAGGTTCATTACAGAAAATGTGCAGAAGCAGGAAAAAGAAAGTAAAATTAGTCTCTATGTCCACCACTGGATGACTGAGAGGTTCCTGGAACTTTCTGCCCTTCCACCCATGCCCTCCCCCCTCAATTTCCCACCTGCTCACAAACCACACTTGGGGAACTTGCCTTCCTGGTTGAGTTAACATTTGGTAATTCACAAGCCAGTCTTTTCTCTCTGCAGGCATTTCAAAACAAAGTTGAGTCCCTATTGTATGTGCAGATGTTAGAGAGTTTTGTACTTTGATTTCATCCCCTTTCCTTAGTGTTACTAACTTTATAAATGAGAGAAGTGTTGAGTGAGGTGTGGAAAGGGGTCATTATACATGGTTTGATAAAGAACAAGCTCAGAAGGAGGGAAAGGTCCTAAAACACTGGAGGGTGTCCACTGGGATGTGAGATCTTTTAAACTGTGAACAGTGAGGAAGATCCAGAGTTTAAGCTCTCAGCTCCTGCAAGAGCAGCGAGCAGCCCAGAGCAAGCCTTCCTTTGACTGTAGCTGGTTCCCTGGCCACAGATAGAGCTCTAATGCCATTATTGGGACTTGGTGTAGAATGGGCACGGTCATGAACATGTCACATGCAATTGTTTTTTGCAACTCTGAATTTTAGGTTTTGAGTTCCTCCATTTTACAGATTTGGAAACTAAGGCTTATTAATAGTTAAGAACTTTGGGATGCCTGGGTGGCTCAGTTGGTTAAGCAGCTGCCTTCAGCTCAGGTCATGATCCCAGCGTCCTGGGATCGAGTCCCGCATCGGGCTCCGGTCAGCGGGGAGCCTGCTTCTCCCTCTGCCTCTGCCTGCCGCTCTGTCTGCCTGTGCTCGCTCGCTCTCTCTCTCTCTCCCTCTCTCTCTGACAAATAAATAAATTAAAAAAAAATAGTTAAGAACTTTGAGGGGGGTCCATATCACACAGCAGTAGAGCTGAAATCTGAACTTGTTCATCATTCTTCTAACTGCTGTCCTGCGCAGCTTCCCATTCTGTGAAAGAGTTTGTCTGCCGGGTACACTTTGCTGCTTAGATTTCCTGGATGGACTCACCAAAGAACAAGGGGGTACCCTTTCGGGAGTTGGAGGGGAAGCAGCTAATTGGTATTAATTGAGTTTCCCCTAAAAAGGACCTTGCAGGTTTGAACCTGCTATCTGGAGTGTGTATCAAATGAGTAATGCCAGTGTCTCTTCTTGCCCCATGGCTCTTCCTCCCGGAAGCCTTCCAGGTTGAATTCTACTTGACACTCTTCCTTTCCCTCCCTTCTCTTCATTATTAGCCCTCTCCAATTCACAGCTACTTAGTAGTTGATCTTCTGACCAGATCTTGCCCTGTCTTTTGCCCTGTCTTTGAGATTCAGCATAAATTAACTAAATCCAGCCCTCACAAGAAGAGGAAGCCCCACGTCCTTCCAAAGGAGCAGCGGTTCTCAAGGAGGGGTCCTCAGACCAGCAGAATTAATTAGCATCACGCATTATTAGGGGTGCGAACCCTTGGGCCCCTACCCCAGACCCGCTAAATCAAACTCTGGGGGATGCAGCTTAGCTGTTGGTGTTGTATCGAGGCTGGTCACACTCAAGTCTGGGAACCTCTGGTCTAGGATTCCAAAGTAAGGGGTCGTGGCTCACACATTTCCTGTTACCTCCTGCTCTGACTTCCTATTTCCATCTAATTAGTTATGAGTATTAATTATTGCTGGTTACAAGCAGGGCAGCCCAGAAGTGAAGAACATGTTCTGGAGCTAGAACATGTACATCTGAGTTTTGTCTCTATGGATAGCTCACTGTGTGTCCCTGAGTGAGTGGCTTAAATTCTCCCACTGGAGACTTGTTACTCCTACGGGACAGCTGTGAGCCTCCAGTGAGACTGCACACCACTTACTTGCACACTGCTAGGCCTGAAGGACATGTTCCCTAGATCAATGTTGTTCACATCACAGCAACCCAAACAATTTGAAATTGGATGTTGGACAACCTTGTTCTAAAAGAGGTTGATTGCTTGGCCAAAGGTCCTGTTGCTTCGCCTTGCTTCTCTCCTCTCTGTGCTCAACACAACTTACCCCCTGTTTATGATGCTGACTTTATTCCCCAGCCCTACTCTGATCCTTTGCTTCTAACCTCACTTTGCAGATCTCAGGACAGCTTCTAAACAATGGACCTGCTATTCTGAGTCTCAAGGTGGCTTCCTCCCTCATCAGAAAGGCGAAGGAGCAATGCAATTTATTTCCCTACCAATGGGAACTGTGCTACCTCTCAGAAAGCTTCAGTGGTACAGTCCGTTTATGTGTATCTATATATGGATATGAATATTTACGTAGATATGAATATGTATATGGACATGAATATGGATCTTTTTACACCCCGCCCCCATTAGAGCATTTCACTCCAGAGCATTTATTCCTGCTCTTTGTTCTAAACCTTTACACCCTATGGGGCACCTGGGTGGCTCAGTCCTTAAATGTCTGCCCTTAGCTCAGGTCATGATCTCAGGGTCTTGGGATTGAGCCCTGCATTGGATTCCCTGCTCAGCGGGGAATCTGCTTCTCCCTCTCCCCACCCCCAACCCCTGCTTGTGCTCTCTCTTGCTCTCTTTCTCTCTCAAATAAATAAGTAAAATCTTTTTAAAAAATAAGAAAATAAATCTTCACCCCCTCATAACTAGGGACTTAGTCTCAGTTAGGGTTCCTCAACCTTCATACTAGCCAGAATAATTCTTGGTTGGGAGTGAGGGGCTGGCCTGTGTGTCATAAGATGTTTAGCAGCATTGCTGGCCTCTACCCATTGGATGCCAATAGTATTGCCCAGTCCTGATTGCCGAAAAGGTCTCCCAACATTGCCAAATGTCACTGGGAACTATCCCTGTTGAGAGTCACTAGCCTAAGCTAAATTCTTCCTATAATAGTTTAGGTCTGTTATGTCTTTTTTAAATTAATTAATTAATTTGAGAGAGAGACAAGGTTGGGGCAGAGGGAGAGAGAGAGGGGGGAAGTGGACTCCCCTTTGAACAGGGAGCCCAGTGCAGGCCTCCATTCCAGGATCCTGAGATCATGACTTGAGCCGAAATTGAATCAGAAGTTTAATTGACTGAGCCACCCAGGCGCCCCAGGACTATTATGTCTTATTGCATCCCAGAGTTCATCTCTGTAGCATATTTAAGGTTAGGAGACTGGGCTTATCCATTGAGAAGGAAGATGCAGAGTCCCAGGAGCCTCTGGGCTCCCCTAAGGAGAATCACCAGCAATCTGTGATAGCTTTCCTCAAAGGTCCCACACTTAACCCACCTGTCTTCAAGCCAAGGACAATCCGCTCCCTTCTAATATCGTCTCTCATGTGCTTGATTCTCCCCATACAGCAGGAAACCTCATAGGAACCAGGGAATGGCCTTTGGGTTTTGGCTTATAAATACTCATGGTCTCATTTTTCTTACTGAGAAAAGATTTTTTTTTTTTTTAAATCATGTTTAACATTCTTGTTGCCGTAGTGGAAACTTTTGTTCTTTGGAGAATTTCCCATTCCAGGCCCAGGGTCAGATTCCTCAGCAGAACTCTGAACATATTCTAGGGAAGTTTCTTTCACCAATGAGATTGCACCTTTGATACATTTACACAACTGTGTTTGGATTGTGTGTTAAGATGTCCCAGGATCCCAACATAGACTCTGAGGGAAGGTGTGTAGCTGGGGAGGAGCCGCGTATCTGGGACTCGGTGGCCAGCCAGGATCAAAACCTTTTATGATTCCATTACTTTTTTAGACGTCTTTCCTCACACTCCAGCACCTCAAATATAAGACACACAGCCAGTGCTTTTGTCAATACAAGTTGAATTATGCCGTGGTAACACACAGTCCCCAAATTTCAGTGACTTAGAACGAGAGGTTTATTTCTTACTTGTGCTATTGTTTGTGGTGGGTCAGCACAGACTTCTACACATTGTAGTCACTCAGGAACCCAGGCTGGCAAAACTGGCTCCGCTTAAATGTTGTTGATTGTTGTGCCAATGAGAAAGGGGGTTGTGTCCTGCTGATTCAACATTCTAGACCACTAATTAATGACTAATGGTATTAGTCAGGGCTCTCCAGAGAAACAGAACCAAAAGGATGTATATATCTCTATATCCATCCATCCATCTATCTGTCTATCCACCTTACCTATTCATCTTACCTATCTATCCAGATTTATTTTAAGGAATTGGCTTACTTGATTGTGGGGGCCAGCACATCTAAAATCTGCAGAGCAGCCTTGCAGGCTGGAGACCCAGGGAAGAGTACATGTTGCAGCTTCAGTTCAAAGTCAGTCTGAAGGCAGAATTCCCTCTTCCTTGGGGATGCTAGTCTTTTCAATAAGACCTTCAAGTGATTAGATGTGGCCCACCCACATTATGGATGGTAATCTGCTTTACCTAAAGTCTACTGACCTCAGTGTTTCTCTCATCTAAAAAAAATACCTTCATGGTGAAATCAATGTTGACCAAGTATCTGGTACCCTGGCCTAACCAAGTTGATACATATAATTAACCATCACAACACTCAGCTTTTACTCACAACTCATGGACCAGAACTAGATATGTGGCTGCACTCAAACACAAGTGGCCAGGAAGTACAATCTATTTCATGACTGAAGTGAGGGGTGGGGACCAGTGATATTTCACTAAGTACCAATAACTATCACAACTGTAAATACTGTTATCACTTCACAGTATCGTCACTTCAATGGATTCTGATGAATTCAAACCAGAAATAGTTTTAGACTTCGACCCATGTGCCCCCTTTGCTCATAGGCGAGGTTAAGGAGATAGGAGGGTTAAGACATGGCCTGGCCTTCAGGGGTACTAAAATTTAAGATTGTTACCAATCACTTTCCTCTGTTTTTCCATCATTAAGTGTTTTCTGTGTGTGGTATTGCATTCAAATACCATTTGTATGTTGTGTACTTGAAGAATGTCCTGCCAAATAGTTTGGCCTTTGTGGCTTCCTTTTAGTACCAAGTTGTGTTTTCCTTGGTTGGACCCAAAAGGGCTCAAGGGCCAGCCCTCCATTTGCCACCATCTCCCTCTCTGCCTCTGACAAGTCCCTTCCCAGTGTGTGCCTGATTTTCCTGGCTGCCTGGAGGGGGGTTGGGCAATGGGATCTCTGAGTTGCTTTCTGGCTCTAACACTCTGTGCACCTTCAGTTCTCACCCTCTCCCTGTGACCCCAAAGCCAGTTTGTGGACTGGCTGCCTGCTTGGGTACATCCAGGGCTTCATGACAGAGTTTTCTTCCATAAAAGTGGCAAGATCATTCTGGGTTCTCACTAGAAGCTATGGCCTCATTAGTGTCCTAGTTTGCTATGGTCACTTGCTTAGAGAACATGAGTACTACACACCAGCTGGGAAGCATCATCTCCAGGCCCACTGGCCCTCTGGTGTCCCCCTGCCTGGCTGATGGGGGAGCCTGGTGCAAGGAGATGTTGGGATGGAGTACCGGAGATGGGAGTGGTCTGGCTTAGCTGAAAGGGAGGTTGAGGAACCAGTCCAACCCTTCAGGGCCATCTGGGCAAACCTAACCTGCAAAAGGTAGAGTTCCAAGGACCCCAGGTACTACTCGCTTCCTTCCTTTCCATCCCAATGAACTGTTTTGAAGCTCAAATGAGATAATGTTGGAGAAAGTACATGGAAAGCTATAAGTGCTCTTCAGACATTATTATTACTCTCATGTATTGCCTTATTCCATGGCTATTTTGGTGCTAGGTGCTAGGGATAGAAAAGTGAGCAAAGACATTAACTTAATTAGAATACAGTGTGGTGCCAGCTCTAATAGCATGTTCCAGATGAGCCAAGCCTGTGGGAGCTCAGAGAAAGAAGCAATTAATTTTGCTTGTGGGGGTGGCAGGCTCCATGGGAGCAGTGACAAGTAAGCTGGGTCTTGAAGGATGTCAAGGACTTTATGGGAAGAAAAGGAAGTGCCAGGCAGAAGGCATTGCCTGAGCAAGTGTCAGAGTTCTGGATGGGCATAGAGAAGGCCCTGGAAGACGGGCCTGGATGATGGGTGGGGATGGGGGGAACAAAGTGAAAGCTTCCCGGGAGGGTGGTGGTCAAATTAGGAAAGTTCTGGAATAACGTATGAGGCATTGGTTCTTAAACGAGTTTGGAAATTACCTAGTTTGAAAACACTTTTTAATTTTAGTTTTGGCTGAAAGAAGAAGTGATGGCTTTAAATTGATAAAAAACCAGCCTATGGATTTATAATGGGCAAAACTGATTTATAAAAAGTAGATTTACTCACAGCATTGCTACACCGACCTGTTTATTTCACTGCTTTCCTTCCTCCTAGAATCCATGGGGAGCACTTAAGTGGTCCTACTCTAGTCTTGGTCATTTGAAATATTTGAGCAGGAGGTAGGAAGTGGGATCTTTATTATTTTTTTGCTCTTTATAAAAGGGAAGTGTGAAAAATAAAGAAATCTACAAAAAAAGAAAAAGCACAGTGATGCCGCCCTCCAGACAAGTCTGGTGTTACTATTTGGGTAATTCCTTCCAGGGAGCATTTACAGGGCAGACACCTTGTCTCGCATGTTTCTTTTTCCACTGCATGAACCTGACTCTGGCAAGTGGTCCACCTGAAATTGATCGTTATCATGATGCTCCCATAATCCTTCTAAAGAAAGTTCATCGGTGGAACGCTAGGAGAACCACTTCTGTTCAGGTCCTAATGTTTCCATTCATTACCTGTGAGACCTCAGCAACTTAGTCTCTCTACAGTTTCCTCATCTATAAAATGGGAACAATACTAACATCCTAGACAATAACAACATCTACATCCTCAAATTTGGGGAGCAGAGTTTGTTTGGGCAAAACATTTAAGAAACTGTCTTGCACATAGTAACTGATTAATATTTGTTACTGGTTATTGTCCTGTCCTATGGGTCAGTTCAACCCTGAAGGAGGAGCCACATGGGGGAACCTTCTGCTGCAAAAGGGTCTTTCTATGGAAGTGTCCACCACATCAGGAGAGGGGCAAGCCTGTCAAATTCCAAGCCAGGATCCTGGTGATTTTTCACAGATTTTCTCTGGAGGAAGCTGGCTCATCCTTGCTCACTCCTTCCTGTCTTGCTTTTCCCCATGGGATCTCTGGGCAGGCTGTCCCTTTAAGAAAGACAGCCACACACTATGGGGCCCTGCCTCCCCTGCTGGGTGCCTGGCTGGGCCACAGCTGGGACCCTTCTGGGCTGGATTTGAGTGCTGGACCCTCTGGAGAAGGGGGACTGCTTTGAATCAAGTGCACATCTCCCAGGAATCCATGCCCGAGGAAGGACTCCCTGTCATCAGCCCCCACCGTGGCCCCTGCCTCCCACCCCCCAGCCCTGGCTCTGGGACATACAAGAATCATTCTTAAGGACTGAGCTCAAGATCCCTAAAAAGAAAGTTGGAAACTAGCTGGATAAACTTGGTAAGTAAAAGAAACCCATGTTGCATCCTCCTCCTTTCTGCGGATTACAGATTTGGGTTGGAGTTTGGTGATTCTTGCTGGATGGAATCTGATGGGCAAATGTGGGAAGGAGGAGACAGAAGTGGGGTTGGGATTCCCCGTGGGTAGTGAGTTTTGGATTGGGAATAGCCTCCGCCCCCTCCTCCCACTGCTTGTCACCCTTGAGGCAGGGAGCTGAGGGTTGACATCTGGAAGTATCTGGAACTCGGTGGTTGGCGGGGGTGAGGGTGGGGAACGGGGAGAAATGGTGAAGATCAGGGAAGAGCTGATGCCAGATTTCTCTCTCATTTGGGGAAAACAAAGTGTGGGGCTGTTTGCAAAGATGCCTGAGGCCAAATGACATTGCAGCCTGAGGGTGAAGTGAGTGACCCGGGAATTCTGTCTCAGCAGGGAACTCAAGCCAGTTCCTCTTCCTCCTAGGGTTGACGGGACACCCCAGGCTCTGGGCTTGTTCTCCAGGCCCCAAAGAGGTCTGTGTTGGCCCTGTGGACTGGGGCAGCTGCCGTGAGCAGCAGCAAGGTTGTGCTGTAGTGGGAGAAGGCTAGTCTGCCAAAGGCTGGGAATAATGGGGGCCTGTTGTTCTGGAGCCTGGGAACGCCACCCTGGAGGGAGGTTCAGGATGCCCTGTGCTCAGTGTGAGAAGGAACTGGGAGAGAGGTCTGCAGTGGGCAGCATGGATCTGAGCTCACACTCTACCTCTGCAGAGCCCCATGGCCAGTCAGCCCCTGCCTGGGTACAGGTGAGCTCCCTGGCCTTGAATGCCAGGTGCAGTCTGGAGGCTGGGCTCTGGGCCCAGGGGTGGCCTCCCACGGAGGAGACAGGAGGGAGTTGCAGCTCTGCTCCTGTGGTTACACAAGACCATGAGTTCTGGATCAGCAAAGCCCCGTGCTGAGTTCTGCTCCAGCAGCTCTTTCCTGTGCCCCCACCTGTGCTGGGCTGTAGCTGGGGGTTTATGGAAACAAAAATGGAATGATGGAGTCAGGAGGGTGTGAGGGTCGGGAAAGGGGGTTTGAATGTGGGACTGAAGCCATCTTTGAAAAGTAACAATAACAGTTGCCATTTTTCCTGGGTCGTGAATGTGCCCGTCTCTGTGCCGAGGGCATTATGAGCGCCGTGTCGTTTGGTTCGTTCAGTAGTTTTTTGAGTCATGAATATAAGCATACCTCATGGTATTACACTTCGTGGATCATTGTATTTTTGTTTCTTTGGGGTTTTTTGTTTGTTTGTTTTTTGTTTGTTCTTTTACAAATTGTAGGTTTGTGGCCGCCTTGTGCGGGCAGATCTATTGGCCCCATTTCTCCAACAGCATTTGTTCACTCCCTGTCTCCGTGTCACATTTAAAAAGAATTCACATTTAATTGTCACAATACTTCAAACTTTTATTATTGTATTTGTTATGGTGACCTGCAAACAATGATTAAGACTTGCTGAAACTCAGAGGATGGATGGCAGTTTTTAGCAATAAAATATTTTTAAATTAAGGTATGTACACAGTTTTCTTCGACATAATGGTATTGTACTCATCCTGGGCTACAGTACAGTGCAAACATAACTCTTGTAGGCACTAGGAAGCCACAGAACCAGCTTGACTTGCTGCATGGCGATGTTTGCTTGGTTGCAGTGGTCTGGGACTCGACCGGCAAGACCTCTGAGGTGTGCCTGTTACTGGAGGGGTTTTTAACCGGTGAAGAAACAGAGGCTCAGAGAGGTGCAGGGCCTTGCCTGAGGACACAGGACTGGTAGATTGTGAAACAAGGACACGAACATCTTCATTCAATCATTCCTTCATGCTTTGGTTCAGCAGAGTTGAGCTAATGGCCTCTGTTTGCCGACTCTTCTGGTGGGCACTGAAGACGTGGAAGGGTGTAAGACTGGAGACCTAGCAGCACAGCCAAGGTCCTCCACACCTGCAGAGTCTTCCAGATGGGTGCCGAGACCCCTAAGGGGAGTGTGTTGAGAGCTCTGCTTGAGCAACTTCTTTTTCTTGAGAAATATTTCGTTTTGTTTTCATTTTAATATTACCTAAAAACTGAATGCGTTCATTCTGCATCGCCTGAATGGCTATCACATAACCTCTGACTGGCCTGCGATTTGAGTCCTGAGTTTATGTTTCTGTGCAAGTTGGCACCAAGCGGTTTCCTAAAATGATAGTGTTTAACTTTTACGGCTTCGTTTCTGAAGCTGAGCTTTGCATGATGAGCTTGGGAAGCCCAAAGTGCCAGAGATAAAGAAAGGCTCCATTGATCTAGTGCAAGACGGGAGAGGTGTGGTCAGGGTGACCAGGGGAGATGGGTCAGCTGTCACCCCTCTCCTCGGGGTAGAGCAAGTTGGGCTCAGCTGCAACAGAGCAGTGGATGGGTGCTGATACTTATAAGAACAGGGTAGACCCAGGACAGAGACTCAGGGGCATGCAAGTCAGGAAAGATGAACGACTCTGAATTAGGAATCGGGACCCCAACTTCTGACACAGTGTCTCTGACCTACAGTGCAAGGATGTTCCTCTCTTAACCTTGATAGATGGAACAAGGTGTGCTAAGGCTAGGAGGGGTGAGTGTGGGGCCTCCTGGGGGTACTGGGTAGTCTCCTCTCACAGAAGGTTCTTCTTGGAACTTTCTAGAATTTCAGAACTTTCCCAGGGTCCAGCTGTTAGGTGAGAAGGCTGAAACGGGATCCTTGTGACTTGTAGGCACACCATGCTGGCTTGATGCCTGGGCTCTTACACAGGGCTGGGTCACAAGCCCCCTGGGAGGATCATACATCCCATCAGGCAGGTGGCTGGAGACAAGAGATCTAGGACTTCTTCCATCTCCTCTTCCTCCTGCTGCTGAGATTTTGGGTCTGGCTGTGAGGCAGCTCATGGTCACACCTACTTTTGAGTCATGACCCCTGTATCTTCACTCTCTGGTTACTGTCCCTCACTTGGATCCTGGGCAGTCATCTGGTCTTCTCTCCAGACCCTTCTGCCCTGTCCATCTCCTGCGTTAGGAGCCATCAGACATTTTCTGTGAGGGTCCCAAGAGCAGATATTTTGGGTTTGGGGGCCCCACGGTCTCTGCTGTGATTACTTGACTCCTGCACCAAAGCAGTGCCAGACAATATGTAAATGAACAGGTGTGCCCATGACCCTGGCAGTGGGCTAGGTTGGGCCTCCCCTGACCCAGATGGAGATAGCTTCTGCTAAAAACATTTGCTAGTTTCCCACGGTCTACTGGACCCTTCACATGTGGCCCCCCCCCCCCCCCCCCCCCCCCCCCCCCCCCCCCCCCCCCCGTTCTTCATCTCCGGGTGCATCTCCTGCAGTCCTTCTGAAGCCCCCAGCAGTCCCACTCTTCAGCCACACTGCCCTGCCTGCCCATTCTTGAACATGTTCTATCTTTACACCTAGCCTTCGCCTCTGCAGTCCCCTCTACCCGGAATGCCCTCTTCCTCTTCCTCCCACTCATGCAGCCTCTCTACTCCCGAGATGTTGACTCCTTATTCAGATCAGATGTTTCTCTTTGTGTCCTGCCATGACCCTCTGCCCCTCAGCCCTCCAACACGCTGAGTTCCTCCTCTGTGATCCTGTCACTTTGCGCTTGCCTGGGGAGTGACCCTCCATGTGCTACACTTCAGTAATTTGTTCCTGGCTTATCTCTTCAAGGGCTGGAATTGGTAGGACTTGGCCGTCTCCCCCAGAACAATACCAGGCCAGCCGGGCAGTAGGCATTCAGGAAACTGCCTTGGCATAAACCCCATGACCTCTCCTTTTCCCCCAGAGAGCCCCTGCCACAGCAGGTGGCTCTTCGGGGTTGAGCTGAGCAATTTGGGAAAGCAAGATCTCCTCGTGAGTAGGACAGTGAAGCTGTCTGTAGCTAAATCCGTCACTGGCCTGAAACCCGAGACTGCCCACTCCCCGTGCCCCACGATCAGGTGTCCCAGTTTGTTTTGACATCCTGCGCGGGGCACGAGGGGAGACCTGAGAGATCCAGATTTCAAAGCAAGAATTTTCTCTAGCAGCCGCGGAAGGCCAGGCCCCTGCCAGCGCCTGGGCTCCCATGTTAGCATTTTCAGTTAATTAAGAAAACAAGCCCCAAATCCCTGACAGAGATGGTTTTGCAGAGTCAGGACCCAGCGTTCACATCAGCATGCAGGAGAGGCCTCCAGCCCCTGTGGGCAGGGTGGGCTGGAAGACGGGAATGTGTGAGCCAGAGGGGACCCACTGGTGCCTTCTCTGTGAGAAAAGGTGCCACAGAAGCCATGTCCTGGGGAGCCAGCTCCAGGTGGGACCCAGACATGAATCTCTGGTCCTCCTTCCTCTTCCCGGGCATTTTCTTGAGTGGCTGGAATTTGGAGGGAGGCCAGCTGGGTGAGAATAGGAGAGAAAGATCCAAGAGAGTGAAGAAGCAGGTCCTCTAGAACTTGGTTATTCCGATGGCCTGGCTAGAGGGGGACAGTGGCGAGAGGTGACCTGGGCATGGCTCAAGTGGAGCCCAGGTGGCTGTCCTGCTAAGGGACAGTTCTGGTCAGGGATGCTGCTTACCCATCCGGAGCCTTGATGTGATGTTGAAGAGTGGTGTTCCTCAGCAAGGAGAGTAAGCTTACTGCTGTAGAAACAGCCAGCTCACCTCTCCAGTGTTCTCCAGCTTCTAATGGAAACTGGGCACGAGGCTCATACTGTATGTGTGTCCTAAAGGGTAGGCGTGTTGGGTCCCTATGAGATAAGGCATATCCCGGTCCTACCTCAGTGAACATGGTTTCTTTCCCCATCAGACATCTGTCGTGGTTCAATTTCTGCCTGCAGGCCAGGTATGTGGTCCGCAGTGGGAAGAATGGCCTGGGGAGGAAGTGGTAGTAGGGCCAGCTCTTGGGATCTGGTGTAACTTGTCCAAAGCACCAACACTTGGTACAGATGTTTTTTGGCTTTTGAGAGCCTTCTTCTTGTGCCCTTGGGAGTTTCTGGGATCCCTGCCTTCTGGAAGTCCTTGCTTCATCACTCCCAAGACAGGACACATTCTGTGATCAGGTAATATCCTATTGGGAAAGCAAGTCTTTCAAAAGGTGAGCGTCTCTGTGGTGTTCACAAGCTGGAGAGGAGTCCTTTGGGGTTTGGGGGGAGTCTCAAATCTCTCTCTCTCTGTCTTTTTGCATTTCCATCAGAATTCTCAAGTTGTATATCTTGGCTGATGGCTCTTCTTTTCTGGAAAATCAAAATATCACCTCATTCTCCTAAAATTCCCAGCTCCCTGGATACCAGGCACGTTTGTTTGCTTGATGCTACTGCTGCTGCTGCTGATTCCTCTCACTGGGTCTTAGAAAAGAGCATACTGATGGCAGGCAGGTAGTGATCTCTGCACGCACACTCAGAGTTTCTAGAACTTCAACCTAGCAGATCAGAACCTTTTTGATGGACTGTTGGGAGCACCTTCTCTCATTTAAAAGCATTTCTAAGTATTCTCCAGGCTTCAGAGTGAAAATTTGCGGTAAAGACCAGAAGTTGTGAATTTGCTTCTAGAATATTAGGGAACACCATCCAAAGAGATGGGGGATGTAGTTGGGCCCTTGTAGGACTCACAGTATTTAGGGAAATGTTCATCAATGCATCTTGGCTAAGAATTTCGGAGGTATTGTTTTGTTTTTAATTATACTTTTGTAGTTGTTATTTCTACTATGGACACTACCTTCAGGAGAAAGCGCTTAAGGGGAAGCCAAGAACCAAAGGAGGGTATGCCTGCCACTGTCCCCTAGCGGGAAAGGGGAGTCCTGTGCTGAGAATTTGGGGTTGGGTTCTAGACCTGGTCTGTCATGAGTTTGTCCTGAGGCAAGTGGCCTTGCTTCTCGATCCTGTTTTCTTCCCTGTAAAATGGTCTTGGTAAGGATAGCTACTCCCATGGTCAGTATCCTGTGCCTCCCAACAGCTGTGTGGGAGTCACCTGTAGGGTATGTCAGAGAAAAGTTGGGGCTGAGTTCATTCACACACAGGCATCAGGAGTGTCGCCATTCATGGTGGTCTGCCTCAGGGTCAGATTTTTGCATCCGAGCTTGTGGAATGGGACTTGGTCGCTCCAGAGGCCAGTGGTCCTCACATCTCAGCTTTCTGAGTAGGGGTCTGTCGAGGCAGCCCTGACCCTCATGGGGTGGGGAATTGTCCCAGGGCTGCTGAGCTGCTTCTGTCTCTCTGTGTGGTGTGCTTCCCCCTGACCTCCTTGGTCTGGAAATGGATTCTCTCAATGGACCAAAGGGGAATTTGGAAAATCCCAAACTCAGTTTCAGAATCCAAGAAGAGTATTCCCCTTCATGACCAAGCACAGGACCATGTCTGTGCACCCCACCTCTCACAGCCTATATTTAAACTTTCCCCTTCCTTCTGCGTGGAGGGTTGCTACCTCCAGAGGTGAATACCTAGCCATCCTTCCAGATGTAGTTCCAAGCACAACTATGTCTATAGTTTCTCCAATTCCTCTTCCCCTCCCCACCCCCAGTTTCAGAGAGGTGAGGTTCTCCTTCATCTGTGGCCTTGAAGACCTGCCCTGGATGTAGCACTTAGCACAGAGTATGAAAACCAGTTTTCCCTGTCTTTCCCTAGACTAGGGGCTTCCAGAATGCAGGGGTTCTGATAGGGCCAACTGTGCATTCCTAGTCCCAGTGACAGGGTCCAGCCCATATTAAGTCCTCATTAAATATTGGCTGAGTGAAAAATGAGGGGAACCTGTAGTCTTCACAATCTCCCGCTGAGAAAGAAACAAGAATGGCTGGTGTTTGGGCAGTTGGCCCATGGTGGTATCCAAACCAAGCACTCTAACTGGTGTCTCCTCTGTATATGCTTCCTATGGTGGGGGCGCTGGGGACCAGTGTGTGCACGGGCCTGCAGTGTGCCCGCAGCTGGGTGTGGGGGGCAGCACCATGTTTTTCTGTAGAGACCCAGGTGCGGACATTGGCACCAGCTGCCTGCTGTCCACATTGGCATGCGATTCTCATAGTTGCGTCCAGGGCTTTTGGAGGGAGTATGACTGTATGAGGAAGCTGGTGGCACCTTGGGAGACAGACCCCACTGCTGATGCCTTGGAAAGACACCTGTATTGGAGGCTAAGAAGGTATCTTATTTGTACCAGTTAGAGAGTTGCAGCATGCAAGAGATTGCAAAAAGAGAATTTTTGTGAATACTGGTAAGATAAGAAGGGTGCAAGGGCTCTTCTGGGTCAGTCCTGATCTTACCTTCAAGGAGTTTATTTACTAAGTGGCGCGTTCAGACACATTTACCAAGTGCCTCCCATGTGCGTGTCCATCACTGTTCTAAGCTCGGAGGGCACAGACTGACCTGACCCTGTCCCTGCCTCGCAGGGTTTACTTTCTTTCTTTTTTTAATTTAAATTCAATTTTGTTAACATATAGTGTATTATTAGGTTCAGGGTTAGAATTCAGTGATTCATCAGTTACATATAATGCCCAGTGCTCATTACATCATGTGCCCTCCTTAATGCCCATCCTCCACTTACCCCATCCCCCACCCCCCTTCCTTCCAGCAACCCTTTTGTTTCCTAGAGTTAAGAGTCTCTTATGGTTTGCCTCTCTCTGTTTATATCTTTTTAAATTTTCCCTTCCCTTTCTCTATGTTCATCTGTTTTTTTCTTAAATTCCACATATAAGTAAAATCATGTGATATGTCTTTCTCTGACTTATTTCACTTAGCATAATACCCTCTAGTTCCATCCACATTGTTGTAAATGGCAAGATTACATTCTTTTGGTGGCTAAGTAATATTCCATTGTGCATCTATATACCACATCTTCTTTATCCATCATCTGTCAACGGACATCTGGGCTCTTTGCATAGTTTGGCTACTGTGGACACTGCTGCTATAAATATTGGGGTGCATGTGCCCTTTTGGATCACTACATTTGTATCCTTGGGGTAAATACCTAGTAGTGCAATTGCTGGGTCATAAGGTAGTTCTATTTTTAACTTTTTGAGGAAATTCCATACTGTTTTCCAGAGCGGCTGCAAAATTTTATTTATTTATTTTTTGTTTATTTATTTATTTGGGAGAGGGTGTGTGGGGAGAAGCAGAGGGAGAGAGACACTGAGTGCTGAGCCTGAGGCGGGTCTCTATCCCATGACCCTGAGATCAAGACCTGAGCCGAAATCAAGAATCAGACACTTAACCAACTGAGCCACCGAAGCGTCCCTTGGACGGCTTCTTTTCTATTGAAAATCCCTGAAGCCTGAGGGGATGGGAGTTAAGGCCACCATCATTCTGGAGACAGTGTCCCCTGCAGATTTTAAGCCAATGTCATGGTGCAGGATGTTGTTTCTTCATTTGTCAGCTCCTTATTCTCCCCCGAGATGCTGCCTGCCAGACCACTGTGGTGTCACCCTTCCTGGATTCTTGGCTCCACCTCATTCTGCTGTGTTAGAGACCCCTCCCCTGTTTCCCACCATGCCCTGTGCACTACCCTGCCCACTCCCCCTCCCCAGTCTGCTCACCACCCAGACCTGCTTCCTCTACAACAGTGCTTTTGATAAGCAGCTCTGTTGTATTCAAGCCCATATCCCCCAGCAGGCCGCTTCTGGCACTGGGTAGAATTTCTGTATGTGACTGTGGAAGGAATGAATTCATGGGATGGACACTGGGTTTCATTTACTCCTCTTCACCATCCGTGTTGAGCCTGTGTGTCTGTTTCCATTTCTTCCTCGGTCCATTGTCAGAGGGTGGATACTAGGGGAAGTGGCTGGAAAGCCGGGGAATTGTGAGAAATGGGAAAAGCAGGAAACCTCTGCTAGAAGCCATCTCTTCACTCTGTCCCCTGCATGACTTTGCCTTTGAACACACTCCCTCCCGCAGGCTGGGCAGGCAGGTGGGCTGCAGGGCTCACAGAGCTGGGCTCCAAACTCCAAGCACAAGGGGGGCTTGTGTGTGCGGGGACCAGGCAGTGCTGAGGGATAGACTTGCCCCTCCAGCCCTCGGGTTCAGTCGGCGCAGCTGGGCCGGCGGGAGAGCGGGCCACCCGGGAATGGCTGGGAATCGAGTCCCGGCCTTGGGCCCACCTCCCCCAAGGCCAGGATGTGGCGTGGGACCCAGACGGGTGGAGGTTCCCACCGCTCAGCTCCTTCACTGGCTCCCAAATGCTGCAGGCCCAGGCAGTGTCTCTCAGCAGCAGGGGGCAGGGAGAGACTCCAGCTGCCTGGGTCAAGACCCCATATCAGGACCAGGGCAGCCCTGCGGGCACCAATTTCTGACATTTGCCCTCTGCCTGGATGGCTGCCAGTTGTCCTGCTGGCCAGCCTTGCCTCACATGAGGGGAAATGAGTCTGGAATTAACCGTTGCAGACCCTACCCCAATCAGGCCAAGACTTTCTTCCCAGATCGGCCAGCACCCATCCATCATGTACCCAGGGCTGGTGTGGGCATAGTCACAAATGGTACCTCATTTAATCCTCACAACAGTTTGGCTGTATGGGCACTGAATCCCATTTTCCAGATGAGTAAACGGAGGCATGTGGCATTCTATATAATCTGCCTAAGGTTAAAAGTGAGTAAAATTTTATAAGAATTCCTTCTATGTGCTAGGTGGTGATTCTAAGCCCTGTGGATAGAACAGTGGATGATGAACAAAAATGTCTCAAGGAGAGAGAGATAATAAAAAAAGTAATGGTATCTCACACAGTTGTAAGTATATGTGGAAAATGGGAGGGAGAGGGGTTGTTTGGAATAGTCATTGAGAACGTGTGCAATTGTTGATGCTGGCACAGTGCTCACCAGGGGCCAGACACTCCCTTGTCATCAAGCCCGCTAGTTAACCCCCACGGTAATCTTATGACGCATGTGGCTGAGATTCTCTTTCTCAGGGGGGACACTAAGGCACAGGGAACTCGCCAGAGATGATAGCAGATGAGAAGCGGTGCTGGAATCTATGCTCAGGCCACCTGATTCCCCAGCTCTGGCTTGTGAGCATGACCATGACTGCAGCCAGGGGCCTGGTGGGGGGGGAGGAGCCCTGTAACTCCTGTAGGCCCTACCTCACAGGCCAGGTGAGTAAAGAGCAAAGGGTAGACGGGAGGAGAGATTCCTTAGCCATAAAGCTGGGTGAAACCATAGGGTTTGACTCCTTTGCAAAGAATAAGAACAGGAGAGGGGACGTAAGGCCCAAAGGCTGTACTTTGTCCCTCTCCTCCCCTCCCTGCCCCTTGCCTCCAGCCAGCCACCCTCTGCCCTCCTAGGACTTGTAGCTGACCCAAGTAGGACTGTTTTTGCTCTTGCCCTGGCCTTTCCTCCCTCTGTGTCAATTTGAGAATAACTTATTTTGTTGTTGATGATGGTGATAGCAGCTAATATTGGCCAAAACCTTATAGAAATGGGAAGTTCAAATATATACAACTCCCCCGTGCAGGGAAAACCAATTATTTCCTGTAATCGGTCACTTGCCGTAAAAATCTTAGCTCAGTTAATAAGGGTACTTTAGCCTGTCCTGATGTGAAACTGGCTCCTGGTTCAATGAGGTCCCAACTCAGACTCCCTGGGAGGGTGTCTCCCCGTGGGGCCGCAGGGTCCCTGTTGATCTCCACGGATGTGTTCTCTGTCCCCTCTGCAACTGGAGCTCCTGTGCTGGAATTCACTGAAGGGGCCATGTCTGGTCTTGTCCCCAGGGCTTTCGAAGGCAGACCTGGAGCCTGCTGCTGAAGTTTCGGCATCCTCAGGCTCCCTGGCTCTCCTGGGACCCGCCCCTGTCCCTGGAGGGCTTGAGTGTCTAGCTCTTCTAAGGACAGACGTGGGGATTCTAGATGGGCCTGAGGGCAGCCCCTGGTCCTTGTGAACCTTCCCATGTTGCTCTGGGCCCCGCCAAAGGCTGGCCTTGTCCAAGGCGTTTCCCTGTTCTGGGATTCTGAGTCACTGGTCGTTTCTAATGTTGTCCCTCTCCCCACCCCCCTGTTGGGGAAAGGAGTAGTGAAATCCTGGCCATTGGCTTCATTTCCTTCCCAGTCCTGGAAAGGTTTCTTCTCAATTCCTGACTAGAGAAAAGAGCATTACCTCTCGGCAGCCATTTCCAACTCTGCCGACCTTTGTTTTCTGGGGGCTCTTCCAGTGTTCCTTGCCTGGGGGAAAGAAAGTCTTGGCTTAGTGCTGATATTAGAAGGGTACAAGAGAAAGGAAAGGGGGAAAAATGAAACACCTGGATTTCCCAGGGACAAAATATATTAGGAAATATTTTAAATATTTTCCTTGTAAAATACTGTGGATCAGACAAGCAGTATTATTCCTGAGTTGCCAGTTATTCCTCATGACTATGTTATGGGGTATGTCCCGCCATATTCTCTTTGTATAGATAAAAAAGGTGAAACTTCGAGAAGTTAACTTTCCCGGGGTCTTATAGCTAATTAGCAGCAGAACCAAATTTAGAAGGTAAAATTCTAGATTCTCAACTGCATCCCATCCCTGAGGTCTTAGCTGCTTCTCAGTAAGGAGTCTTAGGGCCAAGGTTCTTCAACCAAGGCTCAATGAAATAAAATGTTGCCCCTTGAATAATTTATAAAATCCCCAGAGAAAGGGGGATTGGCTTCGGTCAACCCAACCAGGGGTAAATATCAGGGCAGACCTCTCGCGTGAGAGGAAATCTCGATTCACGTTAGCAAGGGCTATTCGAGCTTCTGAGTCTGTCTGTTCCTGCGCACACAAAAACTTATATCTTTCTGTTCTCCTTCGTCTTGACACAAACAATGATTTTCGCTACCTGTTTGGATCCCTGTGCTTGATCAAAATGTGGGGCGACAACCTCATTCCCGCTCTGCTTCCCGAGTCAAAGAGGCCTTTGGGTCGCAATTGAGCTCCTTCTTTGCAGAGCCTGGGACAGCTCTGATTTCCAGCCCTCCAGGCTGCTAAAGCACTGCTGGCTCCCAGCTAGCGAGGATGGGAGTGCCACATTTGAAAACTCCACTCTGGCCTTTGTTTGCCCTGAAGTTGAAAGGCCAAGGCAGGCATCTGGGTGGGTTTTCTGGGCAACCACCTGAAAATAGCCAGGGGAAATAGCTTCTTCTTCTATAAATTTAGTTTTTGTTACATAAATAGTTCTTGGTATTATAATGTTAACTCTAAATCAAAGGAGGGAGAAAATCCACCCATAATCACATTATTTGCACATGGATTTGTTTCTCCAAAAACCCTGGTGTCCTGGGCTTTCAGAGATGGAGGGGATGGGAGCAGAGTCAGTGGGAAATGATTAAGACGGCCTGAAATGACAGGCACTAAGCTAATGCATAGGCTCAATTTCAGACTTACTCCTTCTCTTGATTGCCTCCTCCAGGAAGCCTCCCCTGGTATCCCCCTTGTCAACAACTGGGAGGTATTAGAGGGGATGTATTATTCTGCTCACATCCCAAAGTCTTGCTTGAGTGTCCCAAATTGTGTTTTGACTGTTTAAGTGCCTGGCTTTCCCACTAGACTTGGATCTTTAGGTGTTCAGGAATACAGCTTATTCTTCTCTGTATCTCCAGTGCTAGGACATCCAAGAGGTCAATAAAATTAAGTTGCCAGATAGAGAGGTCAGGGCAGGTACTGAAGAAGACCTGTACTGAAGCGCAGACAAATTTCTAAAATCTACAGAATGGAGAGCAGCATGGAACCATGAAGTGTGTTATTCGTGTCTGTTATGGGCATATTTTCTTTGGTGTGTTTTGTGTGGGTGAGAGAAGAGGGGAATTTGGGGCACCCCACACTGGCTGGGGGGCCTCTTCTCACATTAGAAGAGGGGATCGAAGAACAAGAGCATGAACTTGAAGAGCATGGCAAGGCCCCCCATTTTCTCCTGTGAGCTCCCGATCTAGTGCTCCCTTCCTCAGCCCATGGGGGTGGGGCAGGGACTGTACCTTCTTCATCTTGGAATCCCCACTGCCCATCACAGTGCCTGGTCATGGAGTAGGTGTGTGGTGAACACTTGTGGAATGGATGGAAGGAATGGGTGTACACATGGAGGGAGAAACCCTTGTAATCCCATGAAGTTCAGGGAGATGAGCGCTGAGTCTAGTTATGAGAGAGGGAAGGGGCATGGGTTGGCAGAGATGGCAGAGGCAGCTTCGTGGTTGGATGAGGGGAGGCAGGCCACTGGGGTCCCTGTTGGTTTGGATACATCTAACCAGATGCTGACTTGGGATGGCCATCTCCTGGGGGAGAGGAGGACTAGGGGACTGTGGGAAGTCCTACAAAGACACAGGCCTAGAGAGAGCACTTCCCCCTTTTTATTTTGCTTCTTTCCCTCCAGCACAAGAACTGGACACATTGCTAAGATTCCTTGAGTCCCTAGGGCAGGGGTAGGGGTGCAGTGAGCGGGGGGCAGTTCTAACAAATGAGCCTGGACAGAGGCATGTGGAGTAGGGCCCAGAGAGATGGGGGTGGTGGGTTGGAGTAAATCGTGAGCTTGGAGAGAAGGAAGTTCTATTTTGGGTGCCTTTGAATCCCAGCCCCTCTCCCAGCCAGATCCTAGCAGCCCCCAACCCCCATCCTCTGCCAGTTCTGTGCCCTGGCTTATGCTCCGTTTCTAGCTCCCCTTCCTGCATCCTCTTAGACTTGGCTCACTCTCTCCTTGGTGTTCTGCCTCTTGGTATTCTTGCCTGCATCCCAAACCTCCTCCCAGTCTTTTCAAAGCCATCCCTACATAGCAATATCTACAAATAATAATTAACATCTACAGTTTATCCCCATTCCTACCATGGGCCATATGCCACCCGGGGAGCTTTGTGTGTCCCCTGTCATTTCCTAAAAAACACACGAGGTCATTACTGCTGGGATGTGTGTTTGACAAATGAAGAAACTGAGCCTCAGAGAGAATGGGTGAGTCAGGAAAGGTCATCCTGATAGTTGGTGGCAAAGCTGTGGCTGGAGACCAAATCAGCCTGTGTCTTCTCGCCCCATAGCTACACAGCCCTCCCTCTGAATCAGACTTGCTGGGGGTGCTGCTCAGTGACTGCATTTTAACAAGCCCCCCAGGAGATTTTAGAACTTCTGCTTTAGCTGATCTGGCTCCAAACTGGCTGAAAACCCCCAAGTCTGTGTATTTGGAGAAAGCAGATCCGTCTACTGCCATTACTTACCCTTATAGTTCTGTCTGCCGGCTCCAGGCATAGGGAGAGATGTTCCTGAGCACTTGTTTCCCTGGTTGTGAGATAGGAACAATCCAACCCATACAGAGGACATCCCTGGCATCTCGCTTCCAGGAGAGGATCTCCCCAGGGTGGTTATGCAATCCTGATGGCACCTGAGGATCGCCAGGGAAACTTACAAGACATCAGTGCCTGGCTCCTCCCTGGGCCAGCATCTCTGCGGGGTGGGCAAGGGCATGAGGGCTCTAACGTGCATGGGGAGAAGGCGGGGGAGAGCACTGGCTGTTCACTCTCATACCTCATCCTCTCCATCACTTCCTCTAGGGAACGGGCGAGGCATCTCTAACCAGTGACTCTAGAAGAAGTTATGAGGTGGGCCTGCCAATACTTCTGCCCCTTTTTGGGATCTGCTGTCTGCAGGGTGGGTGCGTCTGGCCAGTTCTGGAAGATGAGGTCAGGAGCCCACTCCTATGTGAGGTCCACGGTCAACCCTCCTATGCCAGTGCCTGGACCTGTGTGCTGGCCTCACTGAGTGGAAGATGAGGCAGCCCATTTGTCCAGAGATATAAAGCTGCATACTCGGATGGCTTTATCAGAGCCTGGCTGATGTTGTGACCTCCATCTGTCAGCTTCACGTGTCCCTTTCTCAAATGGTCCTGAGCTCAAGCAAGAGAAGGCAGCAGGCTTTACCCAACACCATGTTAGTATTGAATTTAGTGAAGTGGCATGAACAAGCCTGCTGGTTAGTTAGTGCTCAGTAAACATTTGCTGCATCTGACACAAAGCCAGGCCCCTCTGAGTGACACTACACCTCCCTGGGGACTGACCTCCCAGCCTCAAACTGTCTCCACCATCATGCCCTCTCACGCCTGACAGTTAACTCCTTAAACTCCACTTCTTTCAAATCTGTCAGTGCCACTGGCTCTCAGGGAGGACTTGCCAAAGATCTAGTGAACCTGAGAGAAGAGCAAATGATTTAGAATGAGCTCCACTTTTTATTAACAAGTTCCCAGGTAATGGGATGCCATTGGTCTAGAGAGACATTTTGAGATCACCAGAGTTAAATGAAAACAAAAGGCAGATGAACTTCAGCTACAGGGAATGCCCTGGGGCAGTTGTCTGAGTGAGAGAGACCCCTCTGGACCCGGATGTAGTCCAGTGTTTTGCTAATTAGAATCACGTAGGTAGGCTTACAAAGGCTAGAGCCCATGTGGTCACTACTGTTCTGGTTTTCCCAGGACCGAGAGGTCCCCTGCGACGTGGGGCTGTCATTATTCAAACCAGGGCAATCTGGGGTACAGCGGGATGAACTACTCGCCCTAATAGGTCCCCGACACCCATCCAGAGATTCCATTTTAGTTGGTTCTGGCTGGGATCCATGCGTTGATATTTTCCAACCGGCCCTGCGATTCTCCTCTACTGTGAGGTGTGAGGAGACTCTGGAGGATCCGACTACAGCTCGGGAGAGAAAGGGTGAGTTGTGAAGTTTTGGGACAGATGCTGGTGTAAGAGGAGGTAAGAGAACCTAGAGAGAATGAAACTATTTGCATCCTTGGTCCCTCTGGGAGCTTGTTAAAATACAGATTCCTGGGTCCTTGCTGACTCAAACTCGGAGCACAGGGCCCTGGAACCTGTCATTTTGCTCAACCCCTGAGGGTGGGCTATCATTGGAGATCTGCTGAGAGTGGGAAAACCAAGAGCTAAATCAAGGGAGGAGGGATGAGAAGCCATGATGTGCTCTTAGGAGGGAGCTTGTTGGCAGTTTGGGCCTGAGGCCTGCCTCGGATCCCAGCTCAGTGGATTATGTACCTGTAACCTTGAGCAGGTCCCTTGACTTCTTGGAGACCCCCCATTGCCTCCTGTGTAAAATCAGGATGTGAACATCCACTTCTAAGTGTTTGTTGCACTGAGATAATGCATATAAAATCCTGGCATGTGGCAGGGCTTAAGACAACAGTAAAAGAGTTTAGGATGATTCCGTAGCTTTGGACCTCAGGACTATGGTGTCCTTCACTGAAGGAAGCCAGGGTGGCCTGAAGGGACATGAAGTTCATTTGGGAGGAAGTTGGTGGGATTGTGTGAGCACATCCAAATGGAGATGTGAGAAGCTGGACATATGGAGGTGGAGAGTGGGGGGAGGTGGATTTGGGGGTGACTGTCACCAGATTAGTTGAAATAAGGACATGGAATGTTTGTTTGGAGGGAGAAGAGCCAAGAGAGGACGGAGATCAGAGATATGAACCTTGGCAAAGCCCGGGCAGGTCTGCTGAGTGCCAGGCTCTGTGTGGGTTCTTGATAAACCATGTGGCACTGTCCCTGACCCCAAGAAGGTCACAGCCCAGGGACAGTGACAGCAGCTCAGGAAGAAATAGCAGATCTGTCCGATGTTTGATGGTGGGAGAGACGCAGGTTGCCAGGGAGGGGTGTCTAAGTTCCACCTGTGGGGCAAGGAGTGTGGCTCGCCCTGTGAGTGGCCAGGAACCTGGGGAGGGCCAGAGAGAAGCTGCTCCAGACAGGGGGAAGCAGCTGGTTGAAGTCAGAGGCATGAGAGTGGCCTGGACCGTGGGGCCAGGTATCAGCATTTCAGTGTTCTGAGACACCAGGGGGAGGAAGAGCAGGTTAACGGGCCTCTGGAGGAGTGACAGGACAGACAGAAGAGGTACCCCAGAAGTGAAGTTGCAGGGGGTTCATAGGCCTCTATTGGTGGGCACTAAGGGGGAAGATGAGGTGTCCTCCTAGATCAATAAAGCCCCTTTGGTGGAGAGAATCAGGGCAGAGCTTGCAGGGATGTCCAAGTCAAAGAAAGGTGGGTTAGAAATGGGAAAGTTCACACAAAGACATCTCCTGGGGCTTGTAGTCATTGGGAGGGGTGGCTTGGCTTCTGGAGCCTCAAGTCCTGGAGCCTGGGTCCCCATTCCCCTGGAGAAAACATCCCTTTCCTCAAAACATAGAGAAAAATATCTCTTATGCCTTTTATGCAAGGCATATGCCTTTTGTTTGTAGGATGGACGGGGGCAGAAAATAGCCACAAACAGAAATGAAAATGTCCTGCTTTTTGTCTGGGAATGCCAAGATGTGATTTAACCATGCAGGTTCATAAAGGAGCATGCCTTTGCTTCCTGCTGAGTGTCACTTGCGATGCCTCTTCAGGGTATCTGGCCAAGGTCTGGATGTGTTTGACCTCCTGTGGACTCCAGAAGAGAAGGGACTGAAGTACCTGAGCTTATTGGGTTTGCCACGAGGATTTCCTTCTTGGGAATTAATAACTTTCTCTCCTCTTTCTGCCCCACTACCACCCACTGTCACTAGACGTCTTTCCATCGGGGAGAGGACCTGCAGCATACAAGGCGCTGTGCCAAGAACCATTCCTGTGGGGCTCAGAGCCTAGATAAGAAGGAAAGTTTGCTGATGTAAAAAAATTAAGTTAGCACAAGAAATCCAATAACATGGGGGTGCCATGATGTGGTATATGGTCAGGTGTCCTCTAAACAGAGCAAAGAGAGCTCAGAGTGTGTTTTGGAGAATCCGAGTAGGTTGGGATGATCAGGAAGGCTGCCTAAAGAAGGGAGGATCTGCAGAGGGTTGGAGAGGAGGAAGGGGAAGCGGAGATGGCCATGGGGTTGATAGGATGGGGGAAATATCACGAGCCCAATTGGAGCAGAGTTGGAACTAACACAGTCTCTTGTATTTGGGGCTTATCCCATTGCAGAAGGAAATACAATCTCTGTGTATATGTAATGTAATGTCACATTGATATGTCTTATGATAGGGTCAGGAATTGAGGAAATACTGCCATTTATTTAAATCCATCCACACTTATCAAGTTCCTGCTGCGTGTGCTTGAAAAAGCTCCATGGGGGGAATTGGGGATCTGAGCAGAAACACCCATGCTCTCTGGGAATTTCAACCCTGTGAGCTATGGTGCATTTAAGGAGGAGAAGGACAAAACCAGGGGACGTGGTGGAGCGGAGGAGTGAGATGGGATACAGAGGAGACACGGGGCGAGGAGCTGTCTAGCAGTTACTGAGTTGCCCCATCAAGGCCAGGCGGGCAGGAAACCACTCCAGATTAAAGTAACTTGTCTCTGTTCCGTCCTGACCATTCAGGGGCTGTGGATAACATTTTTGGAAACACACAGGGAGTGGCTGGCTGGGCTGCTCTTCCTGGGAAAGGCTCCCTGAGCTCCCTGCTGGGGAAGATGGGCAGGGCCAGCTGCACGATTTGCAGGGCCCCATGCAAAATGGAAATGCAAGGCTCCTTGTTCAAACATTAGCAGAGATTCAGGACAACAACAGGAGAGCCTTTAGGCAAGCAGGGGGCCCTTCTGAGGCTGCCCAGCACATGCGCCCAAGAGGCTGACCCAGAGGAGGGGACAGCCTGGACCCTTCTATGACTCAGTGTGTGTGGTAAGATAATGGGCCGGGTTGCTGTCTGTGGTCGTGGGACAGGGTTTCTCTGTCCTAGTAGTGCTGTGTCGTCCCCTGAGAGTTGGCATGGGGTGATGGGGAAGGGACGGGGCACTGCAGGAGGCTGCCATGGCTGTGGGGGCACCAACTGTTTACACACCCTGCCATCTCTGTGCCGTAGGAAGGCCGCGTCTGAGTTTTGGAATGGACCAAACTGAGACTCACATGTTTTATGTACTTTACTAATTTGGGCAAGTTGCTTACCTTCTCTAAGCCTTAATTTCCCTATAAGTAAAAAGGCAAACCATAATATCATCTTTGCAGGATAGTTCAGTAAAAGCAAATGTGGAAGTTTGAGCCCAACCTATTTTTTTAGTGAATCCTTCTTTCTGGAAATGTTTTGAATATCTATCTTGTAAAAGTGTGGCTCATGGACTAGTTTGGGGATATATTTCAAATAGCAGAGGCTGAGGGATTGTGTATGCCCTGTTAAAATATGTCCTCAAAGGAAACCCAGTTATTTATACCTGCTAGACACGCATATACACAGACACACATACACCCATAGACACAGATACACGTGGTCACAGGGACGTGTGTTTGTAGAATCACAGTGTTACTGATCAGGGACCTGAGGCTGTTGTCTGGGGTGGCTGGGGGGAGGGGAGCGGATGGGCAAGCCAGTCTTTTTTCTGTCTTCCTTTGCTAACGTGGGATTTTTGAGCAGGTGGGGGTGTGGCTGTGGTTCCCTGCCACCCCAGGAACCTCACTGTACCCTCCTTGGGCCCAGACTGCTGATCCAGGATGTTTGTGTCAATGGGGGGTGGGGGTGGAGGGAGTTGCAGTGTGGGGAGAGTAGCCTGGAGCTTGACTTCATCTTCTCAAATTGGTTGTCCTTTTTGGGAGCTTGAGGAACTGGGGTCAGGCCAAGCAGAGGCCTTAGTGCTGGTTGGGGATGGGGCCTGCAGAGTCTTAGTTACTGATTTCATTTTCAATAAGTCTAGGTTTGTTACATTGGTTTCCCAATTTAAAAAAAAAATTGAAAAACAAACAAACAAACAAAAAACAACCCTGGCATGGAATAGGGACTGGGTTGGAATGAGATGGTGTGTTACAGGAAAGAGCCCCAGTCTGGATGTCATCCCATCTTAGCCTTGAACCTCGGTGTCTTCCTCAATCAAAAATCCTGACCCCACTAGGCTTTCTTGAGATGAAATGAGATGATGAATGAGAATGTTGGTCTTGGGTCCTTGGCAGGGGCAAGCATCTTTTGAATGGGTCTCCCCTCCCAGGCCAGAGTGAGGCGCACAGTGAGCTGAAGACCAGATACAGTGACACTTCCTGAGTGTCAGGCTTGGGTAACTTCTTATAAACTAAGGGAGCTGATTTTGCGTGTTGTTGCTATTTCCTCTGCTTCTGTACTTTGGGAAGCTAACTGGGTCTTCTCTCTGCTGAGACTTGAAAGTCAGTGGAATCCCATGTATTTGTTTCCTGGAGATGATCACACATATACATAGACCAAAAATACACTCACACAGATAAAGACACACACCACACATATCACACATAACCATCCTGCACAGCCACCTCTGTATCACAGAGTTGAACCCTCTCACACACTCCCATGTATTAATTTCTTCTCTCCTTTTATTCTTTGGTCAGTTCTGGGCCTTTCCTATACCTGCCTGTGTAGTGTACCAGGGTCAGGTATCTTCCTCTTCCCACCCTACTAAATCCACATCCCTCCCCATCCCTTTTCCTGAAAACTCCATGTCATGACCACTCTTCTCAACCCCCCTCAGCATCTCTAATGCTTTTAACAAACTCCAGGACTGTAACCCAGGCTTCGAGTGTCCATTTCTAACCACTCAGAGGCCCTGGGCTGCTGTGAACTCAGCCATAGCCCCAGAGACTTCCCCATGGAATCAGGTTTGTGCTTGTTTGAGTTTCACTGGGCTTCTAACTCCCTCCTCACTTGATTCCTGGGAGTCTCTCAGCTTCTCCTGCTTTTATCATCTGAGCTGTGAACCTTAGCACCACTGTGAGGAGCCCAGGGCTGGGAGATGAGGAGGGAACAGAATTTGAGGGCCTGTGATGTGCCCAGTGCTGAGCTGGGCACATGATACGTGGCCTTCCATAGGGCACTCATGGTGGGCTCTGTCATCCGTGTGTCCACAGGGAACTGAGGCTTTTAGGGACTAAGTAATGTAGCCACAGGCTTAATGAAAGTCTGTACTCTTTATGGTTTACCACTACCCTGCCTCCTAAAAGATGAGACCAGATCAGCTGAGGTTTGGGCCTGGGTTGGGGGATTCCTTGTTCCCATCCTGCACCTCTCAGGTTTTACCTAGAATCTTTACAGTAGTGTATAATATTAGGAACCTTCTAGAGAGTAACCAACTGTAGTGGCCAGAGCCCTTGGTGGCTTGATGGTGTGAGGCTATAAATGGGCCTCTTTTGTTTTCCATAACTTTATTGAGGTATAATTGACATGCAATACTCTTATTAATTAAAGTACATAATTTGATATGTTTTAAGCTATGTACATGCCTCTGAATCCCCTACCACAGTCAAGATTGTGTACATGTTCATCATCCCCAAAAGTTCCCTTATGCCCTTTTAAGATCCATCCCCTCCCTGCCTATCTTCCACTGCCTCTAGAGGCAACCACCTACCTGCTTTTATTCACTATGGATGAGTTTACATTTTCTCAAGCTTTAGATAAACAGAATTGTACAATATGAATCTTTTTTTCCTCTGACTTTTTTTAAACCTAGCATAATTATTTTGAGCTCTGTCCACATGTTGCATCTATCAATAGTTTGTTCCTTTTAAATTCTGAGTAGTATTCTATTATATGGATAACTATACAATTTGTTTATGGATTCCCCTGTTGATGGGCATTTCGGTGCCCTCTGTGTGGAGCTATTACAGGTAAAGCTGTTAAGCACATTCATGAATAAGACTTTATATGGGCATATGTTTTCATTTCTCTTGGGTAAATACCTAGGATTGGAACAACCAGATCATATGGAGGTATCTGTTTAACTTTTTAAGAAGTGGCCAAACCATTCTCCACAGTAGCTATGCCATTTTACATTCCCACCAGCAGGTGCAAGAGAGTACCAGTTCCTTAAATCCTCATTGGTCTGTAGAGTGTAGATCTGATTTCAAGGTTTGGTTGGTATGGAATTTGTGAGTCCCACCCAATGGCCAAATCTAATGATTAAAGCAGGTGGCTTTCAGTTTAGACTGTGGACTCTGAGGGATGCCGACCCGAGGGATGCAGAATCAGGTGCTCCTGGAGACATCAGTCAAAAATCTTTTGCAGGATGCTGAGAAGGGGAGGCACGTGGGGTCAACACTGGTCTCAGCATGAGACTACATGGGATTGGACCAGGTCTGGAATGTGGTGTTTGGGAATGAAACACACATCCCTGAGGCATTTTGGAAAAGTGATGGCAAGAATCATTAATGGAATAGGGCATTAGGGGTGGAAGAGAAGAGCAGTGGAAGGAGGCCTTGAGCTTGGGAGACCTAGCTCTGTGAGGGGAGGAGCAGTGCATGTTTCATTAGTTGCCTCTGCACCCCCAGCCCCAAGAACAGTGCCAGGCATGGAGGGAGTGCCGATAGCAGTGGAATGGGTGAATGAGGAACTTGTCAGAGCTCAGGGGATAGGATCCGGTTGAACAGCATTATTTAGTACTTTATGTAGCTTGTGGCACAGAGCCTAGTGTCAGGGGTGGAAGAAGCTCTGAAGAGCATGGAGTTTGCCCTTCTCATTTACTGACAAGGTTCAAAGAAGTTATGCTCTCTTGTCCCAGGTAGCCTGCAAGGGCAGAGACCGGATTCAATCCTAAGCCTCCTCTTTTGTAGTCTAGGGTTTATCTTCTTTTAAACAGAACATCATTTTTTTTCTGATGAAAAGGATAAATTCGCATTATAGGAAATTTGGAAAAACCTGGAAAAATAAGAAAAATAACCCCAAACTCCAGCAACCCAAGTATAATCACTTTAGGCAGCCATGTGCATGTGTGCACGTGTGTGCGTGTGTGTGCGCACGATTTGATGTCTCTATGTCCATCTGTCTAAACTATCCCCTATGTTTTAGTAGTTTGGGTGTTTTCAGTCTTTTCTTATATTATGAATCCTGGGGTGGACATCTGGTCCTAATCTTGGATAGCACCCTGATTATTCCCAGCACTTATTCTCCTATAGGATTCTGTACTCCTAAACCATTAGGATGAGCAGAGTGCTCCGGGAGGAATAGAACACCTGTTGGGATGGAGTTCCACCAACATTCCTCACACTCAAACATTTGTACTTTGATCCTAACCATGTCTACACTTTAGTATGTTGGTTTGCTTGAGTCTCTCCCTTCCCCACCAAACTGAGCTCCTGTTTACCATGGTATTTTTCCAGCCCTTTCCAAAGGGTATTTTTTCATACCCTTTCCGTGGTATTTAGGTGTGCATTGAGTATTTATTAGAATGAATGAAGGAACAGATGGAATTGTATAAACAAGAGTGAAGGGCGGCGAGGGGTCACCTGGGTCTACATTTTCAATCACATTTACCTTCTAGGGGTCAACTCCATTCCTAGTCTCCCCTCCCCCAGTTCCTACAGTCCCCCTCCCCCTGCCTCCTACCCTGGAGAGATGGAATGTGATTGTGGTTCAAGATTTATGTCCAGTGGAGCCCTGAGGCCACATGCAGGGCTTTTTCTGGTGTAAATGCAGGACTGTGGGAAGGCCTAGCAGGATGACAAGGGAGGGGGGCACCATGTCTGAGGAAGACTCAGCCCAGGGTCCAGAGTGTGACCATGTACATAGCCCAGCTGAGGGTCCCAGGGCTGACTGGCTCTGGCAACTCCTCGGGGCTCTGCCTTCATGAGAGAGAGAATACTTTTGTGCTGGGACCCCAGGAGGAGTGGTCAGGAGGGAGCTGGGCTGCCTCCAATAATGTGGGTTCTCAGCACGTTTGGGTGTTCTGATGTAGGAGTGCGGGAAGAGGCTGTGGGCTATTTTCCCTTGCATCCTTTCAGTAAGGACAGCACCATCTGTGTGAAGGGGGGGACGGGCTTGGCTTCCTGGAAGCGGAGGTGGGGTGCCCGGGGAGGGGGGAAGGGGGCAGGGTTGGAGAGGAGGGGGCAGGGTTGGGGGGGAGGGGCAACCCATGTCACGTGTAGGGTGGTTTCCCTTTGGCCAGGAGCCCCAGACCTCTGGCTCTAATGGGAAGCAGAGACTTGGTGTGGAAATTCCTTCTTCTCTTTTACTTCACAGCTGTTGCCCAAAGAGCTCCCCACCACTCCCACTCAATCTCAGCCCAAGTCCTTGTTTTCTGTGCCCAGTCCATGTCTTGCCAAAGCCCCCTCATGAGCTCACACACGTGTTAGTGTGCACACCCCTCCGTGACATCTCTAGCATCCATCCCCTCCCCTCCATTCTCGACAGTTTGGGGCCTCATTAACTCTTACTCATGCAGACATGCTGTCTAGATCTTTCCTCTGATGTCCCTTTTTCCTGTAATGCCCTCCATCAGGGCCACCAGAAATTGTCTGTCCAAATTCCAGCTCTGATCTGAATCCCAGCTCAAGCTCTCCCTCCTATCAGCCAGCCACCCATCGTTCAGTGACCTCCCCTTCCTTAACCTGGCATTCAAGGCCTTCCTTTATCTGGCTGGCCCCAATCTTGTTTTCCACCACCCCTCTTTAAGTCCTACATTTCAGCCTGAGAAAATAATAGCCTTCAAACAACATGCATGTGGGCTGTGAAGGTCCACTTCAATGTGGCCGTTTTTCAATAAACATTTTGGAAGATTTTTGGACATTGCAGCCATTTGGAAAAAAAAAAAAAAAAACGTGTAGATGAACTACACAGCCTGGAAATCTCGAGAAAAAAAATTAAAAAGTTCGGTAGGTCATGAATGTGTCAAAGTTTTGTAGATGCTGCTCTATTCTCTGATAAGCTACCAAAAAATAGACACAAATCTGTCACAAAAAGTTAAAATTTATCAAAGCTTGCACAAACACAGACCATTCACGGCGCCATCACAGTTGAAAGAAATGTAAGCAAAGGTAAAGGTGCCGTATTAAATCATAACTGCATAAAATTAACTGGAGTACATGCTGTCCTGTAACCATTTCAAAGCCACCTCCTTTTGCTCTTGCTTTGAGCTCAAGTGTTGTCTCCGCTGAAAACATTGTGTAAGAAGTGATCTCTTATGGTTCTTGCAATGAGGAATGACGTTTGGGGCAGTCATAAGTTCTATGTGGAGTTTCTACTGGGGTGGGGGAGGAGTCTGTGTCCCGAAAGCCCATGGTTCAAAGGTCAGTGGTATTTCCCTTCACCTCATGCTCAGCTTGGGGTTTTTCTTGACACCAAGTCCTCCCTCAGGCACACCTTTTGTTGTGAATGATGTCTTGGACCATCCCCATGAGATGCACCCACATCTTTCCTTCCTCTGACTATCAGCTTCAATGCCATGTCCATGGGTGGATGTTGCAAACGACCCCAGCCCGAAGTCCCTTTCCCCCCACCCTGCTGTCCCAGGCCTGCACCTCCTCCCCTCCCTGGTATCCAGGGTGCTTAAGCTTGGGACCTGTTTATGCCCATGCCTCCCCAGAAAGTCTGTAGACCCAGTGGGGCTAGAATTTGATGTTGGGTTTGTCCAAAGTACCCAGAAAATTGCTTTGTACATGACAGTCACTCAGGGCATAGATGGATGAACGAATGAACGCATGCTTGATGGGGACATAGGAGAGCAATTATGTCCTTGTTTTCTACCCTGGTGAGACAAAGGAATCTATGTTCTCTTTATCATTTCTCAAAATGAGAAAACGGATTGGGAAAATCCACAACTGCTACACAACACCCCCGAGTCAGAGAAATGTCACATTGGGGAATTTTCAGTTTTGCTTACCCAGAAAGGCCCCTCTTTTTCTTCATCCCTGTTTCCCCTGGCTCTGTATCTCCCACCCCTCAACCTACATGGAGGGGACCCTGGGGCTGAGACAGTTTACTTTTGCTTTCTTTGCCTTTCCCAGAGCAGAGGGGGGAAACTGTAATTTAGGCGGCTGCTAAAAATAGCTCCCCCAGTCCTGGAAAGAGAACTTGCTTATTTTTGAAATTGCTCCCTGCCCCCTCCCCAGCCCTGCCCAAGACTTGCACTACAAGCCAGATGCTTCTGAGCACTGTCCTGAGGCTGGCAGGGGAGTCACAGTATGGGGCCCCATCAACCAGGGGGTCCAAGCCCTGTCCGAGAGATGGACCAGCAGAAAAGTGGGAGAGATGAGGGGTATTCGTGCTCCCCATGTCCTGTCCTAATCATATGGGTCTCCCTCCCAGCGGCCTCTTGGGGAGCACTGTGTGGGGACAGCCCGCCAGCTGTGTGACCCAGCCGCCAGATGTGGGACAGGCTACCAGGTCTGGAGATCTGGATCAAGTCCGAGGCTCACACAGCACATCTTTCCAAGCCTCAGATTTCCTCTTCTATACAAGCTGAGGTGATGGTCATATTTACCTTGCCAGGGTATGTTGAAAGTCTGAGGTAAACCTTGACCATAGTAAGTCTCAATGGATGACGGCCATAACTTCATCATGATTAGAATCACTGAATTTAGAGCACAGCCCTCTGTTTTAACAGGCAAGGCAATAGGACACATGATAAACCAGTATGAATTGCTAAGTTGAACCACATGAAATTGATGATTTTGTAGATTAAGCATAATTGAATACCGTTGCTTACATATGATTCAAGCTAATAACACAGAAATCAGCAAGTTTTCTCTAAAGGGGCAGGTACCGTGGACAATATTTACATGAAGGGGTGTGGCTGCATTTCAGAAAAACCATATTTACAAAAATGGGTTGAATTTAGCCTCTATAATATTTGCCAACCCCCATCAGACTATGTCAGTTTCATTCTTACGTAGAGTGAACTTTCTGTGATTCATATAGTCAGTGTCCAGGAATCTTCCCAATTATAACCATAGCTTAGCTGTAGAGTTCATGATGGTGTTTATTATTACCAGACCCTGTTCCAAACACTTTACAAAGAGTAACTAATTTATTCTCATGACAACCCTATGAGATAGGGGCTGTTATTATTGCCCCATTTTATGGATGAGGAAAGTGAGGCTCAGAGAGGCTGAGTAACTTGTTTGAGGTCCCATAGTTAGAGTGGATAGCAGTTGAACAAAACCCAGCTGAGTTTGTAGGGTCAAGTTTGACATCTGCAAAATTCAGGTTGCTTCAGTTTGGAAGTGGCGGTTATCAAGCCTGTTTGCTGCTCACAAAGCATGGTCTTCAGGTCCTTAAAGGGGCAGCAGGCATGGTAGAGGTGGGCAGTGAGGAGATGCGTGGGCAGAGGACCTGGGATGGAAAAGCACAGGCTCTTCTTTGGGAAGCTAAGCCCTGGGTCACGGCCCTGTGTCTGGGGCTGTTTCCTAGGTGACCTCCAGTGACACATGGAGGGTCAGTATATAGGGAGGAATCTCTGGCCTGTGGGGCAGGAAATTGTTTACATTCCTTATGTTCCATGCAGTATCTCTGGGGAATTCTGGGCCCCATTCCCAGACCTGGGCCCCAGGGGACCTGGTAGGAAGAGTGGGGCAAAGGGCAAGCTCCCCAGGATGCTTGAGTTCTGGTGTCAAGCCAAGGTACTTGTATACCTTGTTGATCCCCTTTGCCTATTAACTTAGCCACCAATAAGCAGGCCACTGGTCAGGACTCTGGCCTTGTGCACACCAGGCTTTTTCTCCTTATGCCATTCCCCTTGCCCAGAAAGGATTTCTTACCTCTGTACCTTTCCTTAGTCCTCTCACCTCTTTTAAGACTGCCACCGCCTGGAAGTCTTTTCTGACCTCCTCTTCATACCCCAGGCTATACCAGGTCCCCCTTCCTAGTGTTGCCAAAGCCCCTGTCTCCTTAACCCTTCTGGCTCCCCTACCAAAAGGGGACCCCTCAAGGGAAGGGACTGTACCTTATTTGCTCTTGTGTCCTCACCACCAAGGTGAACCCCAGTGTCCAGCATAGCCTCCACAGGCTAGAAGCTGCTTCAAAGCATCCTGTTTGAAGCAGTATCACCATCCACAAAATCTTGTCCCTTCCCCTATAAGATGTGGCCCTTGGACGAGTTGCCTGGGCTTTGGGAGTCTTAATGTCATCACCAGAAAGGGACAGTGATTTGATTTGAGAGTTGGGGGAAATAAATGAGGTAAAGCAGAAAGTTACCAGCACAGTGACTGGCTCCTAGCAGGCACTTTGGAAGTGGCTATATGTATCCTTGCCTCCATGACCCCCACGCATGGGGTAGGGGAAGATGAAAGGAGAGGCAGTTCGAATACCCCAAAGCCACAGCATTGGCCCCAAGTGCTAAAGTCAGGGTTCATGCATCAGTTTTGGTTCTGCAACAAGAGAACTGAGCCTGGAGTCAGAACATTTAGTTGTGAATTCCAGCTCTGCCTCTTAGCAGCAATGGGCACCATTGACAAGCCGTGTGACCCTCAATATTATTATCTGTTGGGGGAAGAGTAATAATGACCTCACGAAGTCCTTGTGAGGCTGACATGAGATTGCAGACCTGGGAAAACACTTTGTCCAGCTCTGAGGGAATGCTCAATCATGAATTATTGAGTCTGGATCTATAGAATGCTTGAGAAAGCTCTAAGCAGGGCTCAGCTTAGGGTGTTTCTTGGGCACATGCCATATGGCTTAGTGGTTTATAGCTTTAAAGTCATGCCGTCATGGGCTTGAGTCCTAGCCATGCTACTAATTGGCTGTGTGTCCTTGGGCAAGTTACTTAACCTTTCTGAACCATGGTTTGTCTTTTAAGGACTTTTTTAAGATGATGCCACATATCTCAGAGAGTTGTTATGGGGATGAAATGTGGATAGATCCCAGGGTCGGATCTACACCAAGTCTCAAGTATTAATATTATTCTGCTTTTACTTATGACTTAGGAACAAGCACTGATGATATAGGGCTTTTGAAGTCCTAGTTAGTGTAAAAACTGATGTATAGAGGGCCACAGTTTGGGGTTAGATTTTTCATCTTTGCAAGCCAAATGGGAGTATTGCACTCAAGTGATAGAAAGTACTTCCTGGCTTGGGGTGGAATGTGGGAGGTGTGCTCTGTGGACATGAGGAGAGCCCCTGGGGAAATCTTTGGGACTGGAATGGAGCCAAACAGTATGGCTGACCAGGCCCTGCCATCACACAGGGAGGAACCCAGGTCCCAGAGAGCCTAAAACCTTGGCCCTCTGACCCACGTGTGGATAGTATGAGAGCTGGAACTAGCCCCTGTCTCCTGAGTTAGGTATGTTTTCTCCATGTTGTAAAAGGATGTGAGTAAGAGGTAAAATATGGCAGGAACCAAAGGACTGGAGGAGAGCCTTGAAGGGGACCTTACAGTCCTCACAGGAAGACTATTTCCTCATTGATGGTTGGCTGTTTTAGGCCAGTTAGTCTGTGTTTAGGTACCCACAGGCCTGAGAAGACCTTGATCCCCCAGGGAGAAGAAGAAGGGACAAGGAGACAGGATGTGGAGTGCACAGAGGTGTTGGTATTCAGTGAATTTTCACAGAGAGAAAGGTGGGTGGTGGTAGGGATATGTTGAATTCCTCTTTTGGGGTTTAAGTACACTGGATTTTGTTCTATTGTTGCTTCTCATTTTTCCATATTGCTCCTCAATTTATCTTCAAGGTGGGCACCTCCATTGCTTCTCTTTATGAAGTGATCTTGCAGAAAGGAACACTCTGGCCCCCTTCACTTTTCTGCTCCCTGCCCAGTGTCAGGGTTTCCCCTCCCAACGAGAGCTAGCTTAGAGCCCAAGGAAAATCCAAGCCCCTCAGGTCCAAACTCCCCAGTGGCCTAAGGCAAAGCTGAGTGACTTCTTAAATCAGGCTGGGCAGATCCCTACAATGCCAGGCCTTGGTGGTCCCTGCTGTGCCTGGAGAGGGCTTGTGGTTATAGGCTGTGTCTGGGCAGGGCAAGCATTGGAAGTAATGATAACAAAGTCATAGCAGAAGTGCTGGCCTCCTTCAGAGAGTGCCCTGTGTACTCCAGACATCTCATCTACATTATTGGACTGACTCTTCACCAAAACCCACCAAGGAAGGTGCTGTGATTATCTTGGTGTCATAGAACCTAAGGCTCTGAGAGGTTAAGACTTTATGAAATGTGCTTCAGGTCACTCAGCTAGGAAGGCAAAGCCAGAAGTCAAATCCCAGTCATCTACCTTGGAAGATTGCTAGGGTGAAAGAGGCCTTAGAGCGGGATGGATGAGAAATGGGGCAGTGGGAGGTAGAAGCTGTCCTCCTCACAGTGGAGAAGAGGAAGACCTCAGCATCTCTGTAACCCTCTTCTGGCCCTGACAGCATCCTCAGGACTGGAGCTATTTCTAAATAAAGCTGACAAGATTTGTCTTCTCTGATGAAGAGGAGTAATAGGCGGACTGTGGCGAGATGGGGAAAGGGGCAGCTGATGTGGGAAGATGAGCACTAGACTGCAGCCTGAACACTGGAGTCTTGGGTTTTAAGCCCATCTCTGTCCCTAGCTGTGTGACCTCAGAGAAGACTTTTCCCCTTTTGATCTCAATTTCCTGATCTATGCTCTGAAGCTACATGCGTTCCAGCAGAGAGCCTATGGTTTTAGTCTTGAATATTCAAGTGGGGCCTCAACAGTCTTAAGAAAGGGTTATTGGGAGTAGGGCATCCTGGGGAACATCAGCATAGTGGGGAGCTGTTAAACAGTCTGCCTCTTTAAAGGGCAAATATGCAGCACTCCCCCTGGTGCTCAGGCCCTTCTCTGTGGGGACAGTACTTCCTGTTTGGAAGGTCAGTATCTCTGTCTCCTGTCCTCTTGAGGCCATACTGCCTCACTCCCTATACTTGGGGAAAATGTTAAGTATATAATGACAAATATAGCATAGCCCCACCAATCAGAGCAGTCATGGCTGTAAACAGCTGGTGTGAGACTGTAACAGGGTGTGCCAACTGTATGCCCACCCTGCCCCCGACTCCTGATTGTTCCTAGGAAAGTCTGGCTCAAGAGCTGAAGAGCAAAGACAGACAAGGAGGGAGAAGAGGGAGCAAAAAGTTGAGGAGGTGAAGGCAGGGAGCAAGTTCACAGGTCTTCCCAGAAATCAGCTTGTCCCTTTCGAACCCTATCATACTGTCAGCTCAGCCTCACTGTGGCCTCTGGGAGTGTCCTTCTCATGCTTTGTCCCCTGAAAAAACAGCCTTTCCACCAGCTGCAGCTATATGTTGGAGGCTGACGAAACAAAGGGGAATTGGTCTGTACTCTGCAGCATTATCCCAAACTTGACAATGGGCAGGTGACCCGCAGGGTGGTTGACCCCAATCTGCTTGCAGAATTGGTGCTTTACTAAGCCTGATAGTCAGAGATCAGGGCTTTGCCTTACCCACTCTTGGCTACTGGCTCTCAAGTCCCATAGAAAACCCCAAAAGCCTCCTTTCCTCTTTCATTTTCCTCAGATGCCAGCCTATTTTTGGTCTTTGCCACCATGTACCAGGATTGCTGAGTTAGCCCACTGGCTTCTTCCCTTATTCCCAGCCTCAGGACTGTTGCCTTATCTCTTTGTAAAGGTTCCTGATTGCTTATCAACTGCTAGGAGCCAGATATTTCAGTTAATACTTCTTGACTGATTAAGGAAGGCCTGTCTTTTCTATGAGCACAGGCCATTTCCCAATTGAGCAAGAAATACTTACTGAGCACCACTAAATGCAAGTCATTTTATTGGCTGTAGAAATGGGAGGGGTATCAAAGAAGCAGGAAGTGTGACCCCACCCTCAAGAAGTCTTCACTATGCCTGTGGAGAACCAATATATAAACATGAAAAAGATAACCAATAATATGAGACCACTTCAGTGTGTTAATTGAGGCTCTTCTGGGTCTATTAAAAAGCTTGTCACAAAGGTTATAAAGAAAGATAAAATGGAGCTAGTAAAAACCTCTAGAATGACAATTAAAATGCGTGATGACTTGTGAGGACTGATCAGATTAGACCATTACTAGCTGGATTATTAGGGTTTAGGAAATAAAGCAATGTTCTCCAGAAGTTACCTTGAGTTCACTAGGAAAAAGTTATGACACATTTATCTTTTTCTGATAAGGTTCTAGAGCTCCATTCTGAGGTATACCTTACATTTGGCATTTCTCAAATTCCACAAGACTTCAGGAAAGATCTCGTATGCTGTCTTTATAGCAAAGAGGGCAAAGTAAGAGTGTGGGTTCATGGATTCCAAGCTGGTTGAAGGACTGTTCCCTGAGAGTGTTGATGACTAGTCTGTTGGCATTCCCAGATGACGTAGCTATGTCATCTGGCTCTGTCTGTATTCTTGTTGTGGTCAACATTTTTAGCAATGGTATGGGTAAAGACCATGAGTATATTCTGAACATTTCTGTTAATGACCAAATCTAGGAGAAATAGCTTAGAGCCAAAACTCGAAAATACCCCTTGTGGGTATGCGTACCAAAGCATTGAAAGAAGAAACATAAAGAGATATTTGCACACCCATGCTCATAGTAGCATCATTCATAATAACCAAAAGGAGGAAACAACCCAAGTATCAATTGATGGTGAATGGATAAACAAAATGTATATAAATACAGATGAATAGTATTCAGCCTTAAAAAAAAGAGGACATTCTGATACATGCTATGGCATGTACAAACCTTAAAGACATTATTTTAAGTGAAATAAGCCAGTCACCAAAGGATAAATGCTGTATGACTCTACTCCTATGGTTCTACTCATACTGCTACTTAGAGTAGTCAAATTCAGAGATAGCAAGTAAAGTGGTAGTCGCCAGGTGCTCAGGAGAGAGGGATATGAGAAATTAGTGCTTAATGAGTACAGAGTTTCTATTTTGCAAGATGAAAAAATTATGGAGATAGATGGTAGGGATGGTTGCACAGCAATGTGAATGCACATAAAACCACTGAACTGTACACATAAAGATGGTTAAAATGATCAACTTGGTGTTATGTGTATTTTATAATAATAATAAAAAAAAAAACCCTAACCCCACGCCTGTGATAAGAATAGGGGAAAAGGTAGAATCTTTTTTATGTTAAAAAAAAAAACCAAACAGGGGCACCTGGGTGGCTCAGTGGGTTAAGCCTCTGCCTTCGGCTCAGGTCATGATCTCAGGGTCCTGGGATTGAGCCCCATATCCTGCTCTCTGCTCAGCAGGGAGCCTGCCTCCCCTCTCTCTCTGCCTGCCTCTCTGCCTACTTGTGATCTCTCTCTCTCTCTGTCAATTAAATAAATAAAAATCTTTAAAACAAACAAACAAACAAACCCACAAAAAAACAGTCAAACTAAGATATACAAATACTGAATGAGGAGAGCATGGCTGGGCAGCAGTGTTGTGGGTAAGCTTTCCTGAACCCACTCAGGTTATCTGAAAGCATGTTTGGGAACCAGTAATGGTCAAGGGTAGTTTTAACACTTTGGGGAAGAATTGTTCAGGTAGTTGGGCTTATCCATCTAGAAGCTATGTGCCATTAACGACTAGGGCTGGCCAGTGTTTCTTCCCAAGCTGGGGCACCGTTGAACAAGTCTCTCCCAGTGGCCAGCTAAAAACTTAACCCTTACTGCTACAATGACCACTCAACTGTTGGGGGTTCATGAGTTTTGGTCTCTGGCCAAAGTGGTATCCTCTGTTCTTGGTTGGTATAGAAAATGAATCTGACCAGATCTCCTTCAGTATTGGCTCAACACTGTTCCAATGACCAGCCCCATTTCCTTATTCATGGTTCACTCTGATGACTCCCCCAGGTTACCTCTCCCTCTAGATAGATGGGTGGTGAACCCACGTCCTATTAATATTTCACATTCATTCAAACATGCCTGGGCACAATGGACAGAAAACCCTGTGAGTCTCTGAAGACTTCTATCCTCTGATCCCCAGGAGCCATGCCATATAATTAGCTTGCTGTCTCCTCTCCAGCCTACTTCAACCCTCCCCTCCCCACTGGATGAAACCTTTAAACCAGGCATCTGTACACCTTAAAATGGATCTAGTGACTGAGCTGGCCCTGCTGAAAATGGCTCTGCTAGAGGAAAGGGACTGGGATATCCATCTGTACAGTCATGGAGAAGGTGCAATTCACGTTCTGTGACTAACGCCTACCTCTGTTCTCTGGGGGCATGGAGGGAGTACCTGCAAGTGTTTGTGGCAGGAGACACTGGAGGGGATGATGGGGAGGGAATGCCTCCAGGTGGAAAGAAGCTGTGAGAGAAGGGAGGGCGGGCCTGATTGTTGGGTCGAGGGCTCCTAGCAGTTGGGCAAAGAAATAAAGGTGGCTCAGTGACCACTGTCCCTGCCTACCTGGCTGCCATTGCCTGACCCCTCTATGCTGTCTGTTTTTCTGTCCAGATCACAATGAGGACCTAGGGCATCGGCCTGTTGACTATCCTCCCGGCCTGGAGTGACCATGGCCCCCCGGAAGAGGAGCCGCCATGGCCTAGGCTTCTTGTGCTGCTTTGGGGGCAGCAGCCTCCCTGAGATCAACCTCCGGGACAACCACCCTCTGCAGTATATGGAGTTTTCAAGTCCTATCCCGAACCCAGAGGAGCTCAATGTCTGCTTCGCAGAGCTGGTGGTCAGTGAGGGGAGAGAAGGGAGGATGTTGACAACGGGGAGTGGGATTCTGGAGTAGGCAGAGCAGGACAGAGGGAGGGGACCCATGTGCTGGGATTTCTACCTATGAAACTCTGCTTTGGGTGAGGGTGGGCCCCCCAGGACACCTCAGCTATGAGGGAAAAATAAGTCATTTACTGGGGAGGATACCATGAAATATATCCCTAGAAGAATGGACCTACCATTCTTGAGATCAGCTGGTACTGGATCTCATGGTACAGCAGTTAGGCCATCTTGAAATGAATAGGTCCAGGCTTTGTGAAATAAGGGAGTGAGGAGCTTCAAAGAATACCAGAACATTTGACACCTTCTTTCTGGAACTTGCCTGGGATTCTTTCAGAATATAAGAATACAAGAATAAAGATTATAGGATACAAGAACAAGGGACAGAGAGGGACTTTGTAGGCAGATACCAGGACCTCAAAGCAGGTATGATTAACTAGAAATATGGAGGTTTGGATGCCTGTATTGCACCTGGTTCATGCCTGGTCCCAGGCTGGGTGATTATATTCCATGTCTAGCCTATGGCAGGTGGAAGCTCTCTCTTTGACACTGGTAGCAGCTCTTCCTGACTCTGTGATGTCCATTCAGACTAGAGCAGCACTACACTTTTGTGAGAACAATTCACAAAGTGAGCATGTGAAATTCTATACTCTGACCACAAGGAGACAGAGCAGGAAAGAAGCATGATTTTTCTTCTTGGAGGTCTGGTGGTGAGACAAAGTCAAGGAGACTCCCAGATCAGGGATGCCAGACTCCCCCCCCCACCACCACCCTGGGATTCAGGGCTGAATCCTGTGTAGAGCAGTGGATGGGAGGGAACAAAGTATTTACTAGTATAGAATGACATTTGGAACATGATTGGTGTTAGTACTTCCAAGATCTGTTTGTTTTTTGTTTATTTTACTCAGAATACTGCTGACAGTAAATATGTGGGTTTTCGATGCCAAGCAACTTCCTAGTTCATTGCAGACACCAACTAGTGTCCTACAACTTAACTCCATGCTGACACTAAATACCCAGAGTTCACACAGACCCCACAGAGGAAGGGCTCAGATCCACAAGATGGCCCCTCACCCTGACACCAATCAGAAGTAGTAGGTCCCCATGTTGCCCTACACTTCAGAGAGACATGGCTGCAAGTCGGAAGTTCCCATGATCCTCTCCTCAGGTTGGATAATTTGCTAGAATGGCTCATAGAATGTAGGGAAAGGCTTCACTTACTACTATCAATACATTATAAAGGATATTCTGAAGAATACAGATGAATAGCCAGATGAAAAACTGTATTTCTTATATTGCCCCAGCATGGACATTTTCTTGAACAGAGCACATGAGTTTTGAAAGGACAGGATGAAAGATGTTCCTCTCCTTGGCCCTTTTATTTAGTGAGTATTTATTGAGCATCTTTAGTGAGCAGGACTCCTTACAAAGTACTTTGACAAAAACAAGAATGAGTCACACAAGTCTTGTCTGCAAGGAGACTGGCATCAGCAAACAAACAGAGCAAACTAACATTGAGCCAGTTTTGCTCATTGAGCTAACACTGAGATTAGCATTGAGTAAATGAAAAATATTCCTTGAGAGCCCGCTGTGTGCTGGTCCCTGCCTTCAAGAACATGAAGTCTAATAGAGAAGACTGATTTTGAACAGTAATGACAAATGTAGTGAGTGTTCAGAAAGGGAACATTCTGTGGCAATGTCTAACAGAGAATTTAATTCTTGACTGAGGGTCAAAATGGTCCCCCCAAAGAATGAAATTTCCATTGAGATCCAAAAGCAGATTAATGGCTGGAGAAGTGAACACGGTTGCAGAGCAGTGACAGAGGTTGCCCCAGTAAGAGAAGCATAATATGTGAGTCTCCAGTCAGAAAAGAGCTGGGCCTTTAGGAGTTCACCATGGAAGATGAGAGTAACAGGATTTCATACTTGATCTTAAGGGTAACAGAAAGTCAATGGAGCAGGATGGTCTTCTAAAAGAAGAAGGGTTATGGGTAGGACATTAAGAGGGTTTTAGTGCAATCCAAACTAGGGAGAATGGTGACTTAGACTAGATGTTATTAGTGAGAATGGAGAGAACAGATTGAAGAGCTATTTAGGAGGAAATACAGGACTTGTTGGGCTTGGGGAGTGACTAGAATCATGGAATACCCAAATTGCTGATGTGAGGACCTGGGTGGATGTTGGGACCCTGTAAAAGACAGGAGATGAAACTCAGGTTTAGGGGCCAGAGTGATGAACTCAGTTTGCATGTTCTCTCTGTGCCTCAATTTCCACATCTGTAAAATGGGTTGTTGTAAGTTTAATGAGTAAACATTAAGCACTTAGAACAGTGCCTGGCACGTAGTGATACTACATAAATGTGTGAGGTACCTGAGGGATGTCAAAATAGATGGGCACGGGGGGCAGTTGGATCTCAGGGTCTGGAGCTCAGGAAACTGGGGGGCTGGAGACACCAGGTTTGAGAGAGTTTGGGGTAGTAACAGTCCTTGGGAATGGCTGAGAAGTCTTTACTGGGAAGCATGGAAGCAGACCCCAGGACCCCAGGATCCAGGTTGGTGCCCTGAGGGATTTCAACATTTGACAGTAGGAGAGAAGACTAGAAGACATCAAGGGAGCCCAGGATGAACATAGAGCAAAGCAGGAGGGATTGCCAAAGAGTGTGGTTATCACAGAAACAAGGACAGATTCAATAAGGAGTGAATGGTCTGCAGTTAGTCATAGGCTACCTGGGCTGAGCCAAATCACCAAGAAATAACCATTGATTTAGTGACGAGAAAAGACAGGTGCATGAATAACCAGGATCCAAGTTTGAATGTAACTGTTCTGGAATGCAGGACGGGAAAGGTGGTCTTACCTGGAAATGGATATGAAAGGCTTGCTGGAAGAGGCTGACCTTGAGCCCAAGTAAATTAGACCAGGATCCAGGGGTGGGTGGTCAGGGAGGGCAGACCAGGGAGAACTAACTACCTAAGTAAAAGAAGAAGAGATGCAGTTTGCACTGGGAAGAGTAAGGTGCATATATCTCTACTATTTATTTGATTCCTGATTCTGACCATGGAAAGGAAATACTCTAGAAACTTTAAGCAGGGCTCTGGGAATCTTGATGAAGGTTGTTACTGGGATATGTAGAGAGTGATTCTAGGGAAGAGCCTTTGTTTAACATTAGATCTGCAGGAGTCGTTAGTTCCAAAGGCAGGTGAACTAAGGGGCATTGTTTCTAATTATCTTTGTATGTGCTGTCCAAAATGGCAGCTATGGTCCCTTGCGGCTGCTGCATATTTGAGATGCGGCTGGTCTGAACTGAGAAGAGCCGGAAGGGTGAAATATACACCAGATTTTGATGATTTAGATACTTTATATTCTTTTTTTCAAGGTCACTCATAATTTTTTCTGTTGAACACATGTTGAAATGATTATATTTTAGGTATTTTGTATTAAATGAAATATATTATTAAATTTAACTTCACCCATTCTTAATTTTTAAAAATATTTTATTTATTTATTTAACATAGAGAGATCACAAGTAGGCAGAGAGGCAGGCAGAGGGGGAGGGGAAGCAGGCTCGAGGCTGAGCAGAGAGTAAGATGCGGGGCTTGATCCCAAAACCCTGAGATTGTGACCTGAGCTGGAGGCAGAGGCTTAACCCACTGACCCCCCCAGGTGCCTGCACCCATACTTAATTTTTACTATGACTAGAAATTTTTTAAAAGTACATTTGGCTCACCTTATATTTCTATTGGGCAGTTCTGATCTATGTAAAGGAAAATCTTCAATGTTCTTCCTTAAAGTATAGGGAAAAGAGATACTGATATTTAAGACTCTTATATTTTCTTAGCTATTACTTTCACTGTTTGTATTTCTTGAAAATATAAAGATTATTAATAATGTGCCTTATTATATTTAAAAAAATATTTTATTTAGTTATTTGAGAGAAAGAGAGAGAGAGAGAATGAGGGAGGGACAGTTGGAAAGAGAGAAGCAGACTCCTGGCTGAGTGGGAGCTCAACATGGGTCTCGATCCCAGGACCCTGAGATCATAATCTGAGCCCAAAGCAGATGCTTAGGTGCCCCTACTTTATTGTCTTAATGCAAGTATTGCTTTTTATTTAAAAAGAAAGCTCACAATACTCGAGTTGAAAAGCAGGCTGTTTCCTGTGGCCTTTTAACTCCTTCTTTTATGAGCCTTAGCGCAGCTCATGAATCACAAGAGAAAAGTTTTCAATGAGAGCTTCTTAGAGTCCATCTAGTGCAGCCAAACCTGCAGTGTCACTCCAAATTACATATAGAATGACCCTAGATTCGATGATATCAGAACTACCCAATTCTACTCCTTGGGGAGTGTGGCTTAGTCTAGTGGAACCTCCAGTCTTGTGTGGGTGAAGGAGCTGCCCCTGACAGGCACACCTCCATGGGAAGTGGGTCAGAACCTCCCTTTCCACGGCATACTCTTCTTGCCAAGAGAGGACAGCTTCTTGTCCTCACCAGTTCTTTTCAGCCTGTGCTGAGACCATGCTGAGGTTGGGGGGAGCCAGAAGTTCTGGGGTAGAAACCCAGAGGACAGGGAGACTTGCAGGATGGGGCAAAAACTAGATTTATAGACTGTGCTTTGTCAGGCTTGACTTATGATCCTAACCAGCTTAAGAAGGACAAAAGAATAAAGAGCAGAAACCTGGAGCAAGACGGTTAAGAACTTGCAAAACAATGCAGGAAGGAGGTGAGCAGGGAACAGGGAGCCTGGAGGAGGATGGATGGATTTGTAGAGACGAGTGGGAGTGGACAGGAAGTAAGGGAAGCATGAATAGAAGCAGCCCAGGCTTGGGTGGATGTAAGGGAATGGGGGTGGGGGTGGGGGGCTGTATTTCTAGCCGAAGAAGAATTGCCCTATCATGCTTTGATACTCTCTGGAGGGAGACAGTAGACTGAGGGATAGGTTTGGAGGAATTAAAATTTCCTGGAACACTGAATATTCTAATGTCAACCATCTCTGGGTCTGACATATTTCTTGTCTTTGCAGGATGAATTGGATCTCACTGACAAGAACCGAGAGGCTGTGTTTGCACTGCCTCCGGAGAAGAAATGGCAGATCTACTGCAGCAAGAAGAAGGTGCCATGTCTGACCCCTTCTATGGCCACCTCAGGGTCCCCAGCATCGGGCAGCTCTTGCCTCCATGCTTGCTCACTCAGTCAACAGATATTTATTATATGCCAGCATCATTCTAGGTGTTGGAGGCAAAATATTCCCCACTCTCATGGAGCTGACCCTCTGGGAAATGGGATTCTGTTTTCCAAAAATCCTTGGTGCAGGTGCCCACTGGGTTCCAGGAGCAGGGCTGGGGTCCAGGAGACACCAAGATGACAAGTCTATACTCTCTTCCCATACCTGCCTGGAGAGTGTGTTGTCCTGTGCTGTACCCAAGGGCTGCTTTGTGTTGTGAGGTATCAGTTTGGGGCCAGGGTGGTCTCTTCAGGATCTTTGGCCCCCCTACTCATCCCAGGCTCGGCCTTACAGAGCACCAAGTATATCAAGGCCACACATTGGTCTCCATTCTCCCCACTTTCTCCTTCCCCTCTTCTCCTTCATTAAGAGATGTCTTTGGTCTCCTGATTATGGTCCTCCTTAGGAAGGGGTGTTCCAGGCTCCAGTTGGGGCTTCATTAAATCTTATCTCCTCCCCTCTGCTTCCCTTGATCTTTCTCCATACCTGTGTCTCTCCTACACCTCTTTTTGTCTGTATCTCTCTTGCGCCCCTTCTATTTTATTAGCCTCTCTCTTTCTTGGTCCATCTTCCTTGTCTCCCCTCCACCCTCCCATTTTTTAAAAATTAAAAAAAATTTTTTTTAACATATAATGTATTATTAGCCCCAGGGGTACAAGTCTGTGAATCGCCAGGTTTACACACTTCACAGCACTCACCATAGCACATACCCTCCCCAATGTCCACAACCCCACCACCCTCTCCCGACCCCCTCCCCCCGACAACGCTCAGTTTTTTTGTGAGATTAAGAGTCTGTTATGGTTTGTTTCCCTCCTGATCCCATCTTGTTTCATTTGTTCTTTTCCTACCCCCCCAAACCCCCCACGTTGCATCTCCACTTCCTCATATCACACCCTCCCATTTTTAAGACTAGCAGCTTGTTCCTTTGACCTTAGAGTATAGGAATTTAGGAGTTAGGACCCAGTTATTTCTGCACCTGAGGCTCGGACCTGCTCCTGCTGGGAGGAGACAGGCAGGTCTGGGGCAGTCCTGAGCCTTTGCTTCTTTATGTTTCCTGAGCCTGTTTGTTCATGGCTCTTTTCATCTTCTCCTCACCCTGGGTATTTGTCTCATCTGGGGCTCCATGACCTTATAAAATTGGGGATTAGATTGCTATACCATTCTAGAGTTGGAAGGAGCCGAGAAACTTTTCAGTCTGGTCCTTTCTTCTGCTCATGAAGTGAGGACAGCCTAGGGAGGCAGTGGACTTGCCCGAAGGTCCCAGCCAGTCATGGCCAGTGGCCACACCATTGCTAGAACCCAGACCTGCTGGAGTCCGAGAGCCTGTGGGGTGTGTGCACCCCACAGATGTAGGGTCTGTGCACACTAGTCTAGTATACTCGATGTACATTTATTAGGCACCTGCAGCATACTATGTGCTGTGTCCCGAGCTCATATAGTGAAAACGAAGATCTTTAAAAAGTGCAAGTTATGAGAGGGAGGGAGGAGAAAATTAACTTCAGGAGTAGTTTATCATGTCTTGTGCTTCTCCACTTTCCAAATGGACTTACTATGGAGTTCCTGCAAGTGGATCTCTTGCACAACTTCAATAAAAAATGAATTAAAATGTAAGAACAATTTGTTCTACCTTCCAAACCAGATTGCTTGTAATCTCCCTCCACACTTTCACACACCCCTTTCTTGCTATGTGGTACTTCCTCTGTCCTTAACATCCTCCCCACCTGTCTTATATCCAGTAAGAAGTGGGGGCATCTAACACAGAAGGCTCATGAGGGGTCTCTGAGAGATGCCCCCACCCTGGGCTTCCACAGCCCACTATAGACAGTTCTACCATAGAGCATTTGTCACTCTACCTCTGGCACTAGACTATTCTATGGAAGACAGAGACTGACCTTTTTTAAAATTTATTTTTTTATTAACATATAATGTATTATTAGCCTGAGGGGTACAGGTCTGTGAGTTGTCAGGCTTACACACTTCACAGCACTCACCATAGCACATACCCTCCCCAATGTCCATAATCCAACCACCCTCTCCCTACCTCCCTCCCCCCAGCAACCCTCAGTTTGTTTTGTGAGATTAAGAGTTTCTTATGGTTTGTCTTCCTCCTGATCCCATCTTGTTTCATTTTTTTCTTCCCTACCCCCAACCCCCCACTTTGCCTCTCAAATTCCTCATATCAGTGAGATCATATGATAATTGTCTTTCTCTGATTGACTTATTTCACTCAGCATAATACCCTCTAGTTCCATCCATGTTGTTGCAAATGGCAAGATTTCATTTCTTTTGATGGCTGCATAGTATTCCATTGTGTGTGTATGTATGTGTATATATATACATACACCACATCTTCTTTATCCATTCATCTGTTGATGGACATCTAGATTCTTTCCATGATTTGGCTATTGTGGACATTGCTGCTATATAAAAATTTGGGTGCACATGCCCCTTCGGATCACTACATTTGTATCTTTAGGCTAAATACCCAATAGTGCAATTTCTGGGTCATAGGGTAGCTCTATTTTCAACTTTTTGAGGAACCTTCATACTGTTTTCCAGAATGGCTGCACCAGCTTGCATTCCCACCAACAGTGTAGGAGGGTTCCCCTTTCTATGCATCCTTGCCAGTATCTGTTGTTTCTTGAATTGTTAATTTTAGCCATTCTGACTGGCATGAGGTGGTATCTCATTGTGGTTTTGATTTGTATTTCCTTGATGCCGAGTGATGTGGAGCACTTGTTCATAGTCTGTTGGCCATCTGCATGTCTTTTTTTTTTTTTTTATTTCTTTTCAGCGTAACAGAGTTCATAGTTTTACACCACACCCAGTGCTCCATGCAATGCGTGCATCTGCATGTCTTCTTTGCAGAAATGTCTGTTCATGTCATCTGCCCATTTCTTGATTGGATTACTTGTTCTTCAGGTGTTGAGTTTGATAAGTTCTTTATAGATTTTGGATACTAGCCCTTTATCTGATATGTCATTTGCAAATATCTTCTCCCATTCTGTCCATTGTCTTTTGGTTTTGTTGACTGTTTCCTTCTTTGTGCAGAAGATTTTAATCTTGATGAAGTCCCAAGAGTTCATTTTTGCCCTTGCTTCCATTGCCTTTGGTGATGTGTCTAGGAAGAAGTTGGTGTAACTGAGGTTGAAGAGGTTGCTGCCTGTGTTCTCCTCAAGATTTTGATGAATTCCTTTCTCACATTGAGGTCTTTCATCCATTTTGAGTCTATTTTCATGTGTGGTGTAAGGAAATGGTCCAGTTTCATTTTTCTACATGTGGCTGTTCAATTTTCCCAACACCATTTGTTGAAGAGACTGTCTTTTTTCCACTGGACATTCTTTCCTGCTTTGTCAAAGATTAGTTGACCATAGAGTTGAGGGTCTATTTCTGGGCTCTCTATTCTGTTCCATTGATCTATATGTCTGTTTTTGTACCAGTACCATACTATCTTGGTGATGACAGCTTTGTAATAGAGCTTGAAGTCTGGAATTGTTATGTCACCCACTTTGGATTTCTTTTTCTTTTTAAAGATTATATTTATGTATTTGACAGACAGAGATCACAATTAGACAGAGAGGCAGGCAGAGAGAGAGGGGGAAGCAGGCTCCTTTCTGAGCAGAGAGCTCCATTCAGGGCTCGATCTCAGGACCCTGGGATCATGACCTGAGCTGAAGGAAGAGGCTTTAACCCACTGAACCATCCAGGCACCCCTTGGCTTTCTTTTTCAACATTCATCTGGTTATTCGAGGTCTTTTCTTGTTCCATATAAATTTTAGGATTATTTTGTTCCATTTCTTAGAAAAAAATGATGGTATTTTGATAGGGATTGCATTAAATGTGTAGATTGCTTTAGGTAGCATAGACATTTTCACAATATTTGTTCTTCCAATCCATGAGCATAGAACATTTTTTTCCATTTCTTTGTGTCTTCCTCAATTTCTTTCATGAGTACTTTATAGTTTTCTGAGTACAGATTCTTTGCCTCTTTGGTTAGGTTTATTCCTAGGTATCTTATGGTTTTGGGTGCAATTGTAAATAGGATTGACTCTTGAATTACAGAGACCGACTTTTGCTCAGTACTTTCAGGGCTCAGAACAGTGGTTGGCATGTAGTAGACGCTCATTTAATCCTTATGGGATGGATAAATGATGAGCTGGCAGAGGCAGAAAAGTGTATATTTGATGATGCATTTGTTTTTAATTCTGTGATCCCCTTCCCAAGATCAGAAGATAGAATTGTGGGTCTTCCATCATGAAGAGTTAACACATAGCCATGTGAAATCACAAAGACCAAATCAAGGCAGCTTTTTTGTGAAACAAAATTGTGAAACTTGAGTAGATAGAGCTGAGGGATACAGGCAAAGTCCAGGTCAGCTGACAAACAGGTGGTTTGTCAGCAAGGTTCTGCAAGAGGAGGCAAGTTTTTGTGCAGATTTGAAGGCAGGAAATTAGCAGGAGGCAGGTGAAGGGGAATGTCCAAATAAGACAGGGACAGGAAGGAGCAGGGTGTATGTAATGTGCAGAAGCAGAGTCACTGGCTGAAGGACAGGGCTAGATCTTCAATCAACATTAATATTTACTTAACTCTCATTGTTCTTGCCCATCCTGGGGAAGGATTGAGGCTTTCCCTTGGCACCTGAGGGCTGGGCCAAAGGCCCTGTGCTCTGGGTTCTGCCAGAGCTACAGCTACACTAAGCCCTCCTGAGTCTCTCCATAACCCAGGGCTTTGGGAGTCTCTCTCCCTCTTTTAGTGAAGTTACTATTCACAGAGTGCCTACCATGTGCCAAGGAACTGCACCAAATGCTTTATATCAGTGCTTCTCAAACAATCTGAGAGAAAAAACAAGTTTTTTTTTAAATTCCAAACTCTCAAAAACCAGTACTTTTGTAAAATACAATAAGAATGGTATTAGAAAGTAAAATTTGAAAAACCAGATATATAAAATATAAGCACAGATTTTTATCAGGTTCAACAGACATAAAGTTATATTTTATTAAGAAGCAAAGAGGGAACAGATACAACAGGAAAATAAAAGAATTTATTTTTAATTATCTATCTTGTTCATGGAAAGTGCACATACCTGTGTGATTTCTGCCTGTGTCACTGGCCGGTCATGAGAGTCAGTGTTCATTATCTACATTTTTACCATGGAAGAAATGGAAGCCTGGAGAGATTTTGCAACTTCCTGGAAGTTATCCCTATCTGGGTGGGGCTGGAGAGTGAATCTGCTGACAGCGAATGAAGCTCAGAACCTCAGGCCATGGGCCCATCTTGCCAGGTGGTCCATACAGTCTTTCTTCTTATTCCAGGAGCAGGAGGATCCCAACAAATTGGCGACCAGCTGGCCTGACTATTACATTGACCGCATCAACTCTATGGCGGCGGTGAGCGATGGCTCCTCCCCTGCCCCCGCCCCACCTGGAAAAGCCAATGGGGAGAGTGATCCTCTCGCATCTTTCCCTGCCCTTCACACCCCACTCACTGGGGATCAGTAGGTTTCCAGTTACTTTTTTAATCATAATGCCTCCCTTCTCTGTGTGACTCAAGAGGTCCCCAGGCATTTAAACACTTATTAACCATTTGTATATCACACAGTCTTGGAAAATAGGCTAAGCCAATAATTCTCCCCATTCCACAGATGAGGAAAGTGAAGTCTGGGATTGGAACCTGGGTCTTCTCAGAATTTGACCCTCTTAGGAAACCATTCCTTGAGGCCCCACCCTTTCTGAGTCGATGGTGGCTCCTGGGTCACACCTGGGCTCTGGGGGGTGCAGGCAGCTGGGAATCAGGCAGCCCAGCAGGACCTCTACCCCTTTCTACCTACCTCAGATGCAAAGTCTGTATGCCTTTGATGAGGAAGAGACGGAGATGAGGAACCAAATTGTGGAAGACCTGAAGACAGCTCTCCGGACACAACCCATGAGGTGACTCATGTTTCCCCTTCCCACTTCCTTCCACACCCCTTCACTTGGTGGGCCCTCACAATTTCCTGAAGCTTAACCCAAAGCTCTGCTCCCATCCAAGGCCCCTTGCCAACTCCACAGCCTCCTCCTTCCTCCCCACTACCGGCATCTCCTAGAGCTCCCTGCACTCTGTTCCACATCCTGCTTCCTAGAACCCCTCTCTCTGAAGAGCTGGGAGGCTGCCAGAGGAGGGCATGTGGGGGACCAGGGTAGAGGGCAGAGGAGTGTGGCATAAACCTCAGGTCCTGAAGAGCTATCTGAGCAGAAATTGAGGGCAGGTACTTGTTTTTCTCAAGAGAACAGAATGGGAGAGAAGGAAGTCTTATGGACAAAGTATGTAAGAAAGAGCCCTGAGAACCAGTGTCCCTACCATGGAGGAGGGCAGTGTGGGCAAGAGAGACTCTAGCCACTAGGGGGAGATGAGGTGTCTGTGGACCAGATTCCACCACCTAGAGTGATGCAGGCTGGGCAAAGGGGATGAGTTTGAAAAGGACACTTCCCCCTTCCCAGGCCATACTGCGCAAACGTCCAAAGTGGGTCAGGAGCCACAGCTTCTTCTCGTGCCTGAGAGCTGGCTTGTAGCCCTCGTGGGAGCCGACTGTTAAGTTTCCAGCAGTTTCGCAAGCTGCTTTTTAAACATGGCTATGATTAGAATATAAGTGGCATAAACTTAAAACTAAATAAATCATACCAAAAACAAAAGTAATAAATACTTGAAACTTTTCACTCCCTAATTACCTAATGATCTTACTACATTTTAGTTTTATGTACGCTCTCGACTGTTATATATGCTCTTGAGTTTATATTCGTTGTAGATGCCTGTGGAAATACAGCTGACCCTGAACAAGGAGGGTGTAAGGGGTGCCAAGCCCCATGCAGTCGAAAATCTGCATATAACTTTTGACTCTCCCAAGACTTAACTACTAACCTTCTACTGTTGACCAGCAGCCTTACTGAGAATATAAACAGTTGATTCATACCTATTTTATATGTTACATATATCTTATATTCTTACAAAAAGGGAAGCTAGAGAAAAGAAACTGTTAAGAGAATCATAAGGAAAATCTAACCATAGTATTGTACTGCGCTTACTGAAAAACTTTCCATATAAGTGGACCTGTACAATTCAAACCCATGTTATTCAAGGACCAACTGTGCTATAAATGTTGTATCTCTTCCCAACTCCGTGTTCAATATTGTCACATTAATAGAGTGAAATCAGCTATGCTGGGGATATAGATACTGTGGAAATTGGCAAACACTATCATCAGGCCTTTTTTTCTTTCTTCAGAGAGCCAGTTGTTAAATGTCTTTACCAGCATACTGGTCTGTATGTGTATGTGTGTGTGTGTGTGTGTGTGTGTGTGTGTGTGTGTGTCTGTGGTTTGGGCTGAGTTTTCTGCTCTCTCTACTTTGGGAGTCTGGAACTAGAGCCTCAGGAGAATGGGAGCATCTTAATCCTGCGTGGTTCCAGGGGTGGGGTGCTTGTAGGAAGAGGGTGCAGGAAGGATGAGGACATCGAGAAGGAGAGAGGTTGAGGGAAGTTTGCCAGGTTTCTCTCCTGCTCCAGTTTACTGTTCTTTCCCTTAATAAAATTCTGACAGTCATGGTGGACAGTCATGGTGGAAATTCTCAGAATACAGAAAAGCATATAATAGAAACAAATAATACCTATTTCAACAACTTAATTTGAGAGTATATATCATTTTGTAGAGATATTTGTATAATAGTGTGGAAATACACAAATAGACTTGGGACCAAATGTATTAACTATATGCAATGGTTCCCTCAGCTCCATTTATGACATTTCCTTGGATCGTTACTGTTTTATGAAATCGAGTGTTCTAAGCATCTTTGTGTATATGTGTGTGTAAAGGCACGTGTGCCATGGGTAACTTTGACACCAGATGAAAACTATTGACTGCTTATCAAAATGATGCTTTTAAATAATAAAATAGATAAGATGAAAAATAAACCACTTAAAGTGAAATACAGTTACCAAATATGAAACATTGGTGAGATAGCGATTAAGGTGCTTCTTTATGCCTTAAGCGGCATGAGCTAGCAACCACCATGATGTTGAAGTGCTGATGAGTAGAAAGGATAGTCTGAGACACCTGCAACAGCTATAATTTGATATGAAAATGGCTGATTTCTTTGGGTGACAAAGTCACAGGTTCTACTAATCCCACTATAGTTTATTGTCCATGTTCATCATAAGAGGAAATGATACACTTCAGGTAGAGGTTACCAAAAATAAAAGTATAACTTATTTTTCCCATCCACGTTCACAGACCTCTGCAAGATAGCCATTGGCCCCTTAGGGGAGCACAGACTCCAGGTTAAGAACCCCTGAACTTTTTTTAATGCTTTTTGTTAATATTCAAGATAACTTAGCTATTTTCTTCAGGATCCCTTGAAGGGTGCCTTTCCCAGCCTTGGTCCTGTGATTCAATGACTCTGACGCCCCCCGCCCCCCTCCGTTTGGAAGTCCTCCTTGTCTTCTGACTATAATTCTCTTAATTCCCATCCTCTCTGGAGATGAATTTTCAGGTTTAACAGCCGTGATAATTATAGTAATAATTACTGCAATAGTTCCTTTCATGTATATACCATCACAGCCAGGAGACTGACAGCCCATGACCTGCAAAATCATGGTATTTAAGGTGCAAATAAGGCACAAGTCTCCTGTGAGGGGGAATAGGATTTTAATGCCTTAGATAAACTCACTAAATAAACCAAGCAGCTACTGTAGGTGGGACACAGTGTTACACAGGTCCCGGGTAACTATTTGCAAAGTGTATACAGAATCCTATGCAAACTCAGGATACCTGTTGTGCTAATGGCGCTGGCCCGGACAGGTTCGTGACTCGCTTCATTGAGCTGGAGGGTTTGACCTGTTTGCTGAATTTCCTCCGGAGCATGGACCATGCCACCTGTGAAAGTCGTATCCACACCTCCCTCATCGGTTGCATCAAGGCTCTGATGAACAACTCCCAGGGTCGGGCACATGTGCTGGCGCAGCCAGAGGCCATCAGCACCATTGCGCAGAGTCTGCGCACAGAGAACAGCAAGACCAAGGTGGCTGTGCTGGAGATCCTGGGTGCTGTGTGCTTGGTTCCTGGTGGCCATAAGAAGGTGCTGCAGGCCATGCTCCACTACCAGGTGTATGCAGCTGAGCGGACCCGCTTTCAGGTGAGGGGCTAGCTGAGTGCTTATATGAAGAGACATAAGGGACCTCAAGAGATATGGGTTTGGCTGGGATAATGGACCCCTCACTAGACCGTGGGTTCCTTGAGGCTGGATTCTTGGTCTGTGGGTCTACATCTCTGAGCTCAGTGCCTGATGAATCACAGCGGTTGAGTCCAAAATGGACCTGAATGCAGTTGCTGAGGCCAAGATTTTAAGCCCTATGCCTGGGTCAGTGCTTACTATGGGGATCCTAAGAACAGTGCTGTATACTTAAGCCATGCTATTCTCTTTTCTTCTCCCTGACCTGCCCCAGAAAAGTAATGAGATAGTAAGTATAAAGTGTCTTATGTAGAGTAAGTGTCAATAGATCTAAACTGTCACTAAAAATGCTATGGTTTATCTATCTGTATAGGCTATTTGTATATTCTGTCATCAAAGGTTTTTAAGCACTTACTCTGTGCGGAAAGTGGCCCCTGACCCTTTGCCAAAGAGGTAAAAGGCAGTGTCCATGCTGTTAGGGAGCTGGGCAGGAAGATCTATGAGCTGTAAGCAGCTGGAGCTATAAACAGCTCTAACGTGCTGAAGCAGCATTTTGGCACAGCCCTACAAAATAAACTAAGCCCTGGAGGTGAGTGGCAGGACTGAGACCGAGGTGTGGAGAGGCAAAGGACGCTTCTTGGAAAAGCTGAGCTTTCAGGAAGGCCCAGGGTAAGCTAGATTGATTAAGTATAGCAAGCAAGTGGGGCATGCTAGACAGTTAGAATGGTGGGAACACAGGCACAGAGGCTGGACTTGTAGGATCCTGAGCCCGCCTTTTCTCTCCTGTCCTGCCTTTCCACCCAGACACTGCTGAATGAGCTAGACCGAAGTTTGGGCCGGTACCGGGATGAAGTGAATCTGAAAACGGCTATCATGTCCTTCATCAATGCTGTCCTCAATGCTGGAGCTGGAGAGGTGAGGCATCTTCTCCTTGCCCTTGCTGTTCCTGGACTTTCTGGCCCCAGGGTAGTGTGTACAAGTGCCTCCTGGGGATGTAGCAGAGGGATGGGGCCAAGACCTCCAGTTGGTGGGGCTGTCACTACCATCACTGTCTTCAGATTACCTTTATCAACTCTTGCCTCTTTCACTTGGGGCTGAGAAAGAATGGATTATCATGAACCTTGTTGTCATGAGGGGTTCTTGGGGAGTTTCTTGCATAGGTAGCATTGTGCATTAGGTGTATCCTCGACAAAACCTAAGTTGGCTGGCTGATGCTTGCTTAGGATGGTGGGGGATCATTTATGCGAGGAGGGCAAGTGTAGGCCCTTCTTTCTAGAGTTTTCCAAAGACCTGCTTCTGGACTAGGTCTGAGCTAGTCCAGACCTTCTGAACTGCTTCTGGGTTGGCTGCTCATGCCCTCTATCACCTTCTGTTAGGAGGTATGGCTTCTGATTTTCCTTACTATGGGATCAGAATAGGATTCTCAGACTAAAAATAGCAACAGTTGAAGAAGAACTTGAAGAGCAGTTTAACTCCCCAAATTCTAAGGGAATCAGATGCTCCAATCAATGTCAGTTTGTTGAAGGTCAAGGGGCAATTTAATGATCTCTACATTTCCTTCTTTTCTGCTAGCATACTTTTCTTGCAACCAGTCCTGATGAGCTAAGTTAGGTGAGGTGGGTGGGAGAACAGTCTGTCCCTGAGATGCTGATGTCACCCTTGTCAATACTAGCTATACTAATTCGTTCTGATTCGATTGTAACCATACTTCATCAGGTATGTAATATCATCCTGTCGGGAATATCATTGTCATTTTACAGATGAGAAAACTAAGGTTTTCCCCAAATGACAAAACTGGTGAGTGTCAGAGCAGGGATTTAAACAAAGATCTGTCTGAAATCAAAGCTTATGTTCTACATTATGGTGCCACTCTTGGATGCCAAAGGCTGAGAAAACTGGTAAAGGACTTAAAGGAAGTGAGGCAGGACACCTAATGGGAGTAAATAACGAGGTCAAGTGTGTCTCCTCCTGCCCTTTCTTGGAACTCTGGACCTGAGGCAGTTCCAGATGGGTTGTCGCAGGTGATGTAGTGGGACAATGACTGGAGTGGGTCTGCTGGGGACTCTTGTGGAAGAGCCACAAGCCAATGAGTCTGGTCCTGCTTCGGTGACCCCCAGGATAATCTGGAGTTCCGCCTTCATCTACGGTATGAGTTCCTGATGCTGGGGATCCAACCTGTGATTGACAAACTCCGGCAGCATGAGAATGCCATCCTGGACAAGTAAGACCCACCTGTCCCCACTGCAGTCATATGGGGACAGTGCCTCAGTTGGGGATGATCAGGACTTTCAAGGAGGCTGCCCTTCCTACTGGAAACCACCTGCCATACCCAGTATCAAAATCAGTTCTGTGTGGGGGAGGTGGACAACTCTCACCCCCCTGTCCCGCATCCTACCTATGTCCCTGCCTGCTCTCTTGGCTGACCTGCTTTCTCATTTCCAATGTTATAGGCAGGTGGACCCAGCAGTCCTCAATCATGGCAGTACTTCCCCAGGGTGGGTGAGGGAGCATTTGGAAACACATGGTGGTATTCCTTTGGCTTTCAGACTGGCTGGTTGGGGAACACTAACTGGTATTGTTGGAAACCAGGAATACTAAACATCCTGCAGGGCACTCCTGCTTAACAAGGGAATTGCTCCACTCCAAATGGAAGCCATAAAAGCCTTCATTGATAAAAGGGCACAATTAAATTCTTATGTGTTCCTTAATTCCAGTTAAATTCCTATCTGTCTCTTCTGGTTCTGTCCCATTGGTAGACTATTTTATTGCACTGAGTCTTAAGGGAGACAGGATGGGCCCTTTTGAAAGGGAGTTGGGGAATGTATGGGGTGAAAAATGACAGAGCCATACACTGGCTTCGTAGATTGACATGTGGACAGTATGAGAATCTTGGTGAAGGCAGAACAGTAGTCCTTGACTGGGTGATTTTATCCCAAGGGACAGTTGGCTAAGCCTGGAGACATTTTTGTTGTCACAACTTGAAAGGTGGGGGCTGCTACTGGTGTCTGGTGGATAGAGATCAGAAATGCTGCTGAACCTTCTACATCGCACAGATCGGCCTCCCACAACCAAGGCAAATCTAGCTTTGGGTATCAATAGTGACAAAATCGAGAAAGGCTTATCTAAGGGGCCAGGCCTCTAGGCTAGTCTCCCTGAGGAGGGGGCATGGGATTCTATAAAGGAGGAGAGTGCTGGCCTACAGACAGGTGGCTTCTTTCTGATTTTGTCTTGGCCTCACTGGAATGAAGCTTTCAGATTTAGTTCACTGGGGAGTTAAAGGGGTCGACCCTCAAATAGGGACATCCTCAAAGTAATATCCACTCTCGCTATTCCCCCATTCTATCTAGGCATTTAGACTTCTTTGAGATGGTCCGGAATGAGGATGACCTGGAGCTAGCCAGGAGGTTTGACATGGTGAGAAGCCTACAGGGATGGGGCTATAGCAGTGGGGTCCCAGGTGGCCCCACAGACTCTTCTCCAGATCCCGTGATGTGGTAGGCCCACTGTTGGCTGGCTGCCCTGGTGAGTGACCCTTTAACCAGATCCTGCTTCTGGAGCCTGGCAGCGTGTTGACTCTGCGAGGCCTCACCTGGCAGGCCTTACCTACCAAGGGCATCTCCTTTGCTGGGAGATTGCAACCCCTAAAGGAAAGAGGGCCTGTTCTTACATGTGATTAGTCTCAAATTCTTTCCAGGCTACTCTTCCCCTGCCTTTCAGCAATTTCCGGAATCCCCTCTCCCCATCACTAACGAGATCATGCTTCACAAACCAGATTGTCTTTTCATTTCAATCTCAATAACCCTGAAAATACACAATTCTGCTACTTAAATATTGTATTATAAAATCTCCACTCAAATAGAGACCTACATCTGGTGGCGCTCCAGTCACCCATCACCATCCAATTATATTGTCACATAAACCTTGGATTTACAACAAGGAGACTGAGATTAGTTTGCCTTGTCACACAATGAGAGTAAATCTGGGATTTGAACCCAGGTTGCATGAAACAATGCTATGTGGTCCTTGAATCGCCTATGTCCCTGTCCCCTTCCCTTAGTTTGAATCAGTAGCTCTCAACCAGCAGTGTCTTTGCTTCTTCCTTCCCCTGTGGACATTTGCAATGCCTGGAGACAATTTTTGTTGTCACAACTGGTGTAAGGAGGATGTCACTGGCATCTGATAGATATGGACCAAGGATGGTATGGAACAGCCTGCAGTGAACAGGACAGATCCCCATGCCGAAGAATGATCTGGTTCAAGATGCCAATAGTGCTGAAATGGAGAAATCCTGCTTCATGTAATTAGGACATCTCCCTTCGCCTTTTCTCTGTGCCTCTCTTTTGAAGCCTGGCCAGAAGCAGGAGAAGGAACATCATCCTGGGAAATGGGGCTCTGTGGATGGAAGTAGGGTTTTCTCCCCTCTTCTTCCATGGCTTGCCCCTCCCTGTTCACTGTGCCCTCCACTCCCTCAGGTCCACATTGACACCAAGAGTGCTTCCCAGATGTTTGAGCTGATCCACAAGAAGCTAAAGCACACTGAGGCCTACCCCTGCTTGCTGTCTGTTTTACACCACTGTCTGCAGATGCCCTGTGAGTACCCTACATGTACCACTTCCTCAGCCAGCCTGAGCGTTGGCCTGGGGCAGTGTGTCAGGACTTCCCTGAGTTGGTGAGTCTGGCTGGGTCTCCCTTGGCACATGTCCCCAGGAGGCCTGACCACAGGATGCAGGCCCTTGTTCTTCCCTCCCTCTTTGGGGTCAGGACTTCCACTGTCACCCAGGTGAGCAGCTGGGGACTTGGGCCTGAACAACATTGATGTTCTGGTCTACCAGGAAGAAGCTTGATCATTGTAAAATCAAACAGAGCTGGCTGTCATTTTATGACAAGAGAGTGATCAGTCCTCTTGGGAGGCTCCAAAAAGCAGCTTTGTGTTTGGGGGACTAGCACAAATCCAGACCGAGCATGCCTTTTTCCAAGTTTTTATCAACTCCTCCATCCAGGTCTTGTGAGCTCCACTTTAATGCACTTGTCCCTACCTCTCTTTGCGAATACTGGATGTCAGCATATAAGCTTAGCAGATGCTAAGCTTTTTAAGATCCAGGTGTGCACAGTGACTGAATAAATTACATATAATCACTAATAGCCACCCCAGCATGCAATTTGAAATGAACTGTAACTGTACCACTTGGTATTTAAGCTCTTCACAAAACCACAAATTTGGAAGACTAGTATGGCCAACCAAGATGGTCAACCTGGATGGAACTAGAGGGTATTATGTTTAGTCGATAATAAGTCAATTGGAGAAAGACAACTATCATATGATCTCCCTGATATGAGGAAGTGGAGATGCAACATGGGGGGATTAGGGGGTAAGAAAAGAATAAATGAAACAAGATGGGATTGGGAGGGAGACAAACCATAAGGCACTCTTAGTCTCACAAAACAAACTGAGGGGGATGGAGGGGGAGGGAGAGGGGGTGGGGTTATGGACATTGGGGAGGGTATGTGCTATGGTGAGTGCTGTGAAGTGTGTAAACCTGGCAATTCACAGACCTGTACCCCTGGGGATAAAAATACATTATATGTTTATAAAAAAAATAAAAAAATTTAATAAAAAAATAAAAATAAATGGGGATTTAAAAAAAAAAAAAGATGGTCAACCTGGGCAGACTCTCTACTGGTGGTGATGGTGGCATTTGTTTTCATGGTGATGGTGGCAATGACTACAGTTTACTATGTGCCAGTGCTGGGCCATGCATGATGCAAAGTGCTGTGGCACAGTGTCTCTAAACCTCAAAATGACTTAAAGGGTGTGCATTATTATACCTGATTTATAGTGGATGAACTTGAAGCTGGGTGATTCTGTACATATGAAGGAATTTTTGTTTCTTTGGGGTTATGGCTTTAGGTGAAACCTGTTCTACTTCTGTGAGCCAATGACCTGGCTTTACCCTGTATTCCTGGGTGAAGGGTAAATGGAAAACTGCCACATTGCAGTGCCTGTGTCAGTGAAGTGGTGGAAAAGAAACCAGACACAGTGTCCTAGACCAGGAACCTATCAGTTCTCCAAAGCTCAGTCCAGAGACCTTCGCGGAAGATGTAGGAAGTGCCTGAGAAACCCAACTTCTCCTCTCTCAGGTTCTGTGTGTGGTGCTCCATGGGCAATGTCAACGGGTGTCTTCCTTCAAAATGGGGCTTTGCAGACAGCCTTCCACCTTTAAGCATTATGGTTTGACTCTAAGATCAGCATCATGTTGGCTGACCTCCTTTGGTTGGTCAAAGTACTTGGGACCAAGATGAGGAAGAGGGTCTTGTGGCTAGCCATGAAAAGAAAACCCATGTCCCACCAAACCATGACTACAGAGGATAGGAGGGGGGCCCTGTGAGGTCAGGCATCACACACAAGCCTTTGCCTTCACAGTTCCGGGTCACCTTCACCAAGAAATCGGCCTGGATTCCATTAGCACTTCTCCAACCCATTCTGACTCTCTCTCTTTCTTAGTGCATACCTGTAATGAGTTTCCATTCATCTTTTACCATAGAACAGCAGCCTAGATAATCCTAAAACCTTTCCTTTTTTTAAATTTCCCTGGAGACTTCATTATTTAGCAGGTAATATTTTGGAGCAGAATTACTTTCTGAAAGGTGCTTTTTTTTAGATAATGGAAAAGACAATTTGTATTCCCAAGGTGTAGGCTATTCAGGGTGCCTGCAGGGAACAAAGACAGCCAAGAAGCACTTCAGGGAGCAGCGAAATGTATCTAGAGGATTGACACACTCATAGAAAGTCAGTTGCAGATTATCAAGAAATGGCTGCATTTGTGAATCTCCATCATCACCATCAGCATCAGTAGCATCATTGCCTCTTCCATCAGACTGGGAGCTTGCCAAGGGTGGGAGAGGGCACGTTTCATCAGCCTGTGCCCATGCCATGACTCTAGGGCAGGGGCCCAGGGTGTTCCAGGGCTCAGTAAAGTTATGATGCCTGTTGTCCTTGCAGACAAGCGGAACGGTGGCTACTTCCAGCAGTGGCAGCTCCTGGACAGAATCCTTCAACAGATTGTCCTCCAGGATGAGAGGGGTGTGGACCCTGACCTGGCTCCCTTGGAGAACTTCAACGTCAAGAACATTGTCAACATGTGAGCAGTGGCCAGCTCTCACCTGTCTTCCTCCTCCTTCCTCTCTCCTTGCTCTCTCTTGTAAACTAGATGCCTGCAAATGCACCTATAACCCACCAAGCCACCCAGGCGCCCCCCCCACTTTTTTAAAGATTTTATTAGATGCCTCCAAATGCACCTTAAGGAACATGCCCAGTAGAATTCTCTGATATGATGGAAATGTTCCATATCTTCCCTGTTTAGACCTGGCTGCTGAGCACTTGACATGTGAATAGTGTAACTGAGGAGCTGAATTTAAAATTTTATTTCATTTAAATTCAGATAGCCATATGACGTCGCTAGGGACTATCATATCGAACAACACAAGTTTATAGGAGATGTAGTCAGCTTTTTCTTTCTCATTTTTTAAATTTAATTTCTTTTCAGTATGACAGAATTCATTGTTTATGCACCACACCCAGTGCTCCATGCAATGCGTGCTCTCCATAATACCCACCACCTGGCTCTCCCAACCTCCCACCCCAGCACCTTCAAAACCCTCAGGTTATTTTTCAGAGTCCATAGTCTCTCATGGTTCACCTCCCCTTCCAATTTCCCTCTACTCCCTTATCCTCTTCATCTCCCCATCTCCTCTGTGTTATTTCTTATGCTCCACAAATAAGTGAAACCATATGATAATTGACTCTCTGCTTGACTTATTTCACTCAGCATAATCTCTTCCAGTCCAGTCCATGTTGCTACAAAAGTTGGGTATTCATCCTTTCTGATGGAGGCATAATACTCCATAGTGTATATGGACCACATTTTCCTTATCCATTCGTCTGTGGAAGGGCATCTTGGTTCTTTCCACAGTTTGGCGACCGTGGCCATTGCTGATATAAACATTGGGGTACAGATGGCCCTT